>JAGDQI010000063.1:0-30000 GCA_023653725.1 Bungarus multicinctus
TCAGGAGTCTGAAATCAGGGTCAAGCTATTTTCAAAAGTGCCTGTAGGCTAGACAAGGAACAATGGATGGAAACAGAACAAGGAGAGATTTAACCTGGAAATAAGGAGAAACTTTCTGACAGGGAGAACAATCAACCCATGGCACAGCTGTGCCCTCGGAAGTTGTGGGAGCGCCATCACTTGAGACTTTTGAGAAGAGATTGGACTGCCATTTGTCAGAAGTGTTGTAGGGTCTCTGCTTGGGTGGGGTTAGGTTGGACTAGATGACCTATAAGGTCCCTTCCAACTTTGATTATCTGTTATCTGTTATCAGGATAGTCCATAGCCATGGTCCCCACTCAAACCCCTATGAAGCTGTCTGGCTCCAAATAGCCGACAGGATGCCTGGAGCCCGACAACAACTTTCAAATTGTTAACTGGTGTGGTGACTGATGCAGTCCAACAGCATCTAGTTGAAGTCAATCTTTTCCCACCTGAGCAGAAAGGAAACAACCCCAATAGCAGAGCAATAAAAGATCAACTCCTAATGATGACAAAATGATTTTGGAAAACTGCAAGAGAAGGAATACCAACATGAATATAGCATGGATTGACTACAAAAAGGCATCTCTGCGACATGACTGGATAATCAAGTGCCTAGAAATAACAGGAGTCAGTAGAAACATCAGAAACTTTGTGCACAGATCAATGGCACAATGGAAGACACAGTTGCAGGTCAGTGATGAGAGACTTGGAGAAGTTAATATCAAGAGAGAGGAATATTTCAAGGAGATTCACTATCACCACTTCTATTTGTCATTGCATTGTTTTCTCTGTCAACAATGCTGAATAACTCAGGCCATGGCTATCAAACATCAAAAACACCTGCCAGACTATCCCACCTCCTTTACATGGATGATCTGAAGCTGTAAGGAAAAACACCATCTGAAATAGAATCACTGCTCAATCCTGTTCATATATATAGCCAAGATATTGCAATGGAGTTTGGATTGGACCAATGTGCCACACTCACTATCAAACCAGGAAGAATAGTGAAAACTGAAGGAATCAAGATGCCCCATGAAAATAACTTTAAGAATCTGGATGAAGATGATTACTACAAATAGCTGCTATCTTTCAAGTTGACAACATCGAGCATACTGAAGTCAAGAAAAAAAAATAGAGGTGAATACATCAAGGGAGTTGAAAAGATCTTAAAGTCCAAACTCAAGGGAGGAAATACCATCAAGGCGATTAACACCTGAGCGATACCAGACATTAGATACACAGCTGGAATAGTGAACTGGACTCAAAACAGAATTAAAAGCAATGGATAGGAAGACCAGAAAAATAATGACAATGAATCATACCTTCATCCTCGCAGCGACATTGGCAGACTCTACCTACCAAGGCAAATAGGTGGGCGGGGAATGTTGCAAGTACATTAGATAGTTGAAGAAGAAAAAAGGGCTTTGGAAGAATATCTGAAGGACAATGAAGAAGATGCCCTGAAGTTAATATACCAGGAAGGCTTGCTGACTACCAGAGAGACCAAACTGGCCTACAAGAAAGACCAACTGAAGGACAGAATGGAGGCATGGGAAGACAAAGCACTACATAGCCAGTACATTATAAAAATAGCAGGGAAAGCAGATCATAACAAGACCTGGCAATGGCTAAGGGCAGGAAAGTTAAAGAAAGAGACCAAGGGATTAATTCTGGCTGTGCAAGGCCAAGCTTTAAGGACAAATGTATACAAAGCCAAAATTGAGAAGACAAGAACAGACATTAAGTGCTGCCTATGCAAAGAAGCTGAAGAAATAGTGGACCACCTGGTAAGCTGCTGCAAGGAGATTGCACAAACTGACTACAAGCAGCGGCATGACAAAGTAGCAACAATGGTGCATTGGAAGAGCTGCAAGAAATATCATTTGTCTGTAAGCAAGAACTGGTGGGACCATAAAATAGAAAGTAGCAACAATGGTGCATTGGAAGAGCTGCAAGAAATATCATTTGTCTGTAAGCAAGAACTGGTGGGACCATAAAATAGAAAGTCATAGAAAATGAAAAAATGAAATTGCTTTGGGACTTCAGAATCCAAACAGACAACACCCCGGACTTAACAATTGTTGATAAGAGAAACAAAAAAAGTCCGGATAGTGGATGTGACAGTACCTGGAGACAGTAGAAGAGAAGAGAAGAGAAAGAACTGGAGAAGATACAAAATACAAAGACCTACAAATAGAAATAGAATGACCGTGGCAAAGGCAAGTAAGGGTAGTACCAATAGTAATAGGCACCTTGGGTGCAGTCCGAAAACAACTGGAGCACCACAGGCATTGACAAATTTGCCTTCAGTCAATTGCAGAAGGCAGCTTTACTTGGAACAGCTTTCATCCTGCGGTGATATCTATAACACCATCAAACGTCCAGTTTTGCCTTTCCCAGGTCCTTGGTAAGGACTCGATAAGTAGACAAAAATGCTAAACTCAGTCTGAACATCTGGCTGACTGTGCAACTAACAACAACAACAACAACAACAACAACAATAATAATAACAACAACAATAACAATAATCACCTTTATTGTCATTGTTGATATATACAATGAACCTGATTTTGCTCCTGCTGGTGCTATGCATAACAGAAATACAACACAACATAAATAATATAGAAAATGGTCCTGATACAAGTAATTAGGCAGAAACCAATCGTATGTTCCCAAGTATGCATGGAGTGACTGCAGTTGGACATAGGAGTTTGACAGCCCATGGATAACAGCTGTTTTTAAACCTGTTTGTCTGGCTGGCTATACTTCTGTATCTTCCGCCCGATGGTAAAAGTGAGAAAAGACTCTGACCTGGATGTGAAACATTCCCAAGTATCTTCCTTATTCTGCTGAAAGAACTAGACCTGGTGATGTGGCCCAGTGGTGTTAGGGGGGTTGGGGGCTGTTTCTTTCTCTGGTTGATGAAGAAGTCTTGAAAATCCTGGTAGCAAGAGGGCTACATGCTTGAACCTCTTTGCCTACATTCACCATAACTAATTTATCAATCTCCTGCTTGGGCAGGGAGCTGGACTAGAAAACCTCCCATGTCCCTTCCAACTCGGTTGTTGTGCATTCTAATCCTGACCGGCTCATGGTGGCCTCAGCCTTCCATCCTTCCGAGGTGAGTAAAATGAGGACCCAGATTGTTGAGGGCAAGAGGCTGACTCTGTGAACCGCTTAGAGAGGTCTGGAAAGCACTGTGAAGCGGTGTGTAAGTCGAAATGCTATTGCTAGTGCTTTTCCACATGCTTCTGATAGAAGATCAAGTCGCAGTAACCAAACGTTGGCATCAGCGAAAACAACAAGTGACTATATCCAGGACTGAAAGAGCACAGGTCAAGCATGTGTCCTGCAGTGGTGACAGCCAATAAGAAAACATCACATGTTGCTTTATTCAACAGAAGGCTCACAAATGCAGGTGGGCTTGATCAGTTGCTTGCTTGAAGACAAGGATGAAGCCATGTAGAAAGAGAAGATTCACAGTACCGATGGAGGCCTCTGCTCTAAGATTTAATTTCTGGCTATTTCCTGGCATCTTTCTGAAGAAATGAACACCTGAGTCTCCTTTTGATGGCTTGACAAATACTTGAGCTAGAGTGCCATTTCTGTGGAACTGCCTCTCTAAAGTAATAGAATAAATAAATAACATGCCTATGGAATTATTTCTGCCTTCCCACAGCTCAGGTATCATACTCTTCCATATTACTGATGGGCCAAGGAACAATTTGTTAACCCCACCTCAATGAATATTATTCTGTGCCCTCTAAACCAGGGATGTGCAACTCTTTGGACTTTATTCCGAAATTCCAAATGTGACTCACTCAACATAGAAAGTGATAAGACTCTAGTTTCTAATGTGCAGGACATTGCATTTCTATGGACTCAACCAAAGTTTGCATGAATTCTGTTGGCAGCAGTTCAATCGCCTCTGTGATTCACAAATCCACAGGCAGCAAACCCAGGTATAATGATGATGATGATGATAGGTAGACAAAAATGCCAAACTCAATCTGAATATCTGGTTGACTGTGCGATGAATAATTTGTGAAGATGAAGGGTACTGGGCCTAAGACAGAACCCTGTGGTACCCCATAACTTAGTTTCCTCCATGTGGATGTGGTACCCTTAAGGACTCCTCCTTGAGTCTCAAGTCATCAGCCAGTTACAACTCCATCTGGTGCTGATGATGCCTATCCTACACATTGATGGTCCATCACTGGGGTCTTTAAAGAAGATATTGGACAGCTATTGGTCTGGAATGGTACAGGTCTCCTGCTTGAACAGGGGGTTGGAGTAGAAGACCTTCAAGGTTCCTTCAAACTCTGTTATTCTGTTTAATAGCATAATCCCTGCAATTTCCTCCCTATATGTAGAACTTGGGGGGTTGTAATCCTATTTCTTCTGGGCTGGAATGGTGAGAGGAAGAAGGCTCCATCACTGGAGATGTTCAAGAAGAGACTGGACAGTCATTTGTCCAGAATGGTTTAGGTCTACTTCTTGAGCAGGGGTTGGGCAAGAAGACCTCCAAAGTGCCTTCAAACTCTGTTATTATGGCTTTCTGCTGTACACAATATAGTCCCTCATTTCTCTCGACTAGCCCATGAAAATCCTGCAAGCTTTCTTCATATCTTTTGGTCTACAGGCCTTTAATCATCTTAGTACTTAGTTTATTTATTTAAATTTATATACCGCCCCCCTCTCCCAAAGGGACTCGGGGCGGTGAACAGCCAAGATAAAATACACATCTAAAACACATATACAATATTTAAAAATTAAAAAGAATTAAATACATTGGCCCTTTCAAAAGATTAAAAATAAGGGAATTAAGAAAGTTAAAACCAGATTAAAAGATTTAAAAACCCCTAGGCCAGATCGGCTTGCTGAAATAAATGAGTTTTCAACGCACGGCGGAAGGTCAGGAGATCAGGGATGGTCCCCATCTCCGGGGGTAATTCGTTCCAGAGAGAAGGTGCCCCCAATGAGAAGGCCCACATCCTCGGGTCACCATGTTTCTAGTCATATCTTTATTTGTTTCTAAATTTTGACAGATCTGTTTTTTTATTATTTTTTCCAATATCTTGCCATATATTGGTGTTAGGCTGATTGGTCTTTGGTTTCCAGGGTCTGTGTTTTGTTTTGTTTTTTTCCCTTTTTTGAAGAAGGGAACCACATCAGCTCTTTTCCAATCCTCTGGTAGTTCCCCTGTGCTCCAGGATTTTTTTTTAACTTTATTTTTACAAACAGTCCCTCTTTT
This sequence comes from Bungarus multicinctus, assembly GCA_023653725.1. NCBI lineage: Eukaryota > Metazoa > Chordata > Lepidosauria > Squamata > Elapidae > Bungarus > Bungarus multicinctus. The sequence continues at coordinate 5,282 of JAGDQI010000063.1, forward strand.
GTTTAAACAGTGTGTCATCAAATATCTTGTGCAATAACATTTAAAATTACTACAAAATCTTTACCATAACAATTGCTACATTCTTATTTCTAATTTTTTATTTTTCATTTTATTTATTTATTTTTGTCAATTGCTTACAAGATAATAGGTATAAGTAAAAACATAGTTATGAATACATGGATACATATAAGAAAAATAAAAAAAAATAGAAAAAACATTAGGACAGGGACAGTAGGCACATTGGTGCGCTTATGCACGCCCCCTACAGACCTCTTAGGAAAGGGGTGAGGTCAATAGTAAACAGCCTAAGGTTAAAGATTTGGGGGGAAGAAACCACAGAGTCAGGTAGAGGATTCCAGACACTGACCTCTCTGTTGCTGAAGTCGTATTTCCTGCAATCAAGTTTGGTGCGATTAACCTTGAGTTTGTATCTATTGTGTGCTCTTGTATTGTTATGATTGAAGCTCAAGTATTCATTTGCAGGTAACACATTGCAATGTATGATTTTATATACCATATTTAGATCGTACCAGAGGCGGTGTAGTTCTAATTTTCTAGGTCTAGAGTTTCATGTCTGGTGGCATAAAGTATTCTGCAACGAGTAGAGGAGTGGAGAACTCTTCTTGTGAAATATTTCTGGACTTTTTCAATTGTGTTAATATCACATACATAATGTGGGTTTCAGACTGATGAGCTGTATTCAAGTATAGGTCTAGCAAATGTTTTGTGTGCTCTAGTTAGTAGTGTGATATTACCAGAGAAGAAGGTACGTAGGATTAGGTTAACAACTCTTAACGCCTTTTTGGCTATGTAGTTACAGTGGGCTCTAGCACTTAGATCATTAGAGATGAGATCCTTGACAGAGTTTGGATCATCAACAAGGTCTTGACTATTCAGCCTGTATTTTATTTTCTGATTTTTTTGCCAATATGTAAGACAGAGCATTTATTTGTTGACATTTGAAGTTGCCATTTGTTTGATCATTCTGATACATAGTTGAAGTCTTTTTGAAGGGTATCAGTATTGTCTGTGGTGTTGAATAGCTTTACATCATCAGCGAAGAGAATGCAGTTGCTCTTAATATGATCACAGAGGTCATTTATATAGAGTACGAAAAGAGTTGGTCCTAGAATTCTGCCTTGGGGGACACCACTGTTGACAGGTACAGAATTTGAAAGGATGCTCCCAATTTTGACCACTTGTTGTCTGTTTGACAGGAATACTTCTATACAGTTATGTAGGTGTCCAGAGATACCATAAGATTTTAGTTTTAGGAGTAGTTTGTCATGTACAACTGAATCAAAGGCTTTACAGAAGTCTATGTCGATTGCGTCTATTGCTTTGCCCTGATCGAGTTGTGTAGTCCATATGTTTTTGCAATGCAAGAGTTGCAGATTATATGATAGTTTTTTCCTAAAACCAAATTGTTTATTAGTGAGTAGGTTGTTTGTCTCAAAGTGGAGGATGATGGATTGGTTAATAATTGATTCCATAACTTTACAGGTGACACAGCATAAAGAGATTGGCCTGTAATTTTCAACTAGGCTGGGGTCTCTCTTTTTGAAGATGGGGATGACTGTGGCTTGTGACCATAGTTTTAGCAAGGAGCTGGTCCTGAAAAAATTTTCAAAGATTATGCTTAGAGGTTCGGCTTATGGATAGTGGATAGCCTCATTAAGAAGTAGGCACATATTCCATCCAGTCCAATATATAGATATGGTTTTAGATTGCGCAGTGCTTTTTCAGCATTGTCTTCTGTAAAATCGATATGTATCAAATCATTGTAATTGTCTGTGGTTTGACTAGGAAATACTGGCCATGATCCATTGCTGTTTAGAAATACTGAGCCAAAGAATGTGTTAAAGAGGTTGGCTTTAATGGTGTCATCGTTACAGTCTTTACCATTAGGTCCTTTCAAGGATGAGATGGACCTTGAGTTTTTTAGTTTGTTGTTTACAAAGTTGTAGAAAGTGCAGGTGGAATTGGTGCATAGAAGGTTTTTCTCTTGTTTAATGTGATAATTGGTGCATTCAGTCTTTATCTGGTGGCATACATTTTTGTATCGGCTTTTGAAGTTGGTAACGTGACCAGATTTGTTTTTCCGCCAAAATGATTTCTTTTTGGATTGAAGCTTCCTTATTGTTATGGGTAATTTGTTTTTTCTGGTTTTGGGAGTTGTTATTGGTACATATAGTTTGATGATTCTTTTGACTTCAAGTAAAAATATGTTGTAATAGTCTTCTACAGTATTGCATTCAGTGAATAGAAATTGCCAATCAAGGGATGAGAGATCATTGTTTATAAGATCATAGTTGCCTTTTTTGAAGTTTTAATTGGGGATTCCATCGTTGTGATGATTTTTGTGTGGACGTATGTTGAGACAAAAGTCAATCATGTTGTGGTCACTGTTGGAAAAGTGTTCTTTAATTTGTGTTCCGTAAATTGAATTCAAACTATTGCAGAAGATGAGATTGAGGCAGTTAAGTCTAGTGTTGTTGGTTACTAGTTGTTCTAGTCCCAGATTTGTTACTGCATTGTAGAAGGTTGCATGTGTGGGTTCAGTTGTACATTCATTAAGGGTCCAGTTAATATAGGGTAGATTGAAGTCACCTAGAAAGATAAAAGCGTGTGGACAGGATGCTGCCCATGTTAGTAGTGTATTTAGCTTGTTTGCATTTTCGATGTCATAATCAGGGGCTCTGTAACATAGTAAGAACTGAAATGTGATATTTAAGGACAGTTCACAGACGATGGTCTCAGGAAGAGCAAACTCCTGGGTAACTTGGATGATTTTTAGATATAGGGACTTTTTATAGAAGATAGCAACTCCACCTCCTCTTCCGATTTCACGATCTGATTGGTAAACATGATAGTCTATTACTGTGCTAATGGAGTCAGGGAGAGATTCATTGAGCCATGTTTCACAGACAAATATAATGTTGTATTTAGTCATATTTAGTAAGAGGAGAAATTCAGGTATTTTATTTACAAGGCAGTTTGCATTTACGGCCAGTTGTGGTTGGAATAGAGGTAGTTAGGGGCGTGCGTGCCTAGTTTTGAGTGATGGTGGATTGGATGGGGTGTATTGTGTGACTTTCTTTTGATGCAATCAGCATGGTAGTCAATGTATAGGTCCTTTTCTCCATTGTCTAAATGGTTTTTGAGTTCTGTGTGGAATTCACGGGAACGGATTCTTTGCAGTATGGATAAGTCTGGTCTTGAGCAAAGTTTTTTATGAGTGGGATTGGTTTTGCAATGGCGTTTATTGTATGAATGAATATATGTTTGCTGGACTCTTTTTTGCAAACAACTCTACAAAATCTTGGGGCCACAGAGCCATCATTGTATTTGTACCCAGGGCCATGTCTGGTTATTTCAATGATATCTTCAGGAGAGATGTTTGTTGTATTTGAGTTGCTTATGATATCTCGAACTTTGGTGATGTCGTCTGATTCGTTGGTGTCTTCAAGACCAAATAAGATGGCATTTGGATGTTTCTGTTCACATTTCATGATGTCTCTGATGAGTAAGGGGATATTATTTGTGGAATTATTTGATGGGATAGTAATTGTTTGTGGCTGTGGTTTGATGGTTATTTTTGGTTGTAGTGGTAATTGTAGTTGAGGTAGTGGTTGTAGTAGTTGTGGGATTTGATTTTGAGCTGATAGGTAATCACTTATCTGTACTGTATTTTTTTTTCAAGAGAGATTAGGCTTACTTGCATAGTTTCAAAACGTGTTGCTAAGCGTTCTTCTATTGAGTGAATGAGTGATTCTATGCTTTCAACTCTGTCAGGCAGGGTACTCAGTTTGTTTAGCTTAGGAAAGCATGATGGACATAGACAAAAGAATGTATCTGAATTTTTAATGATAACAGCTAGGCTTTTGTTTGCATTTAAGCAGGCAGGGTGGGCTTGATTGTCGCATAGGCGGCATTTGATGTTAATTTTACTTTATTGATGGTTTCAAGACATCTGAAACACGTGCAGGAGTATGGGAGGTCATTGGTAGAGATATTTTTCTTTTGTTTTGTTTTGGAATTTTTGGCTGGCATGGTCAATGGCAATAGTACTCTAAACATTTACAATGCTAGTTAATGTGATAGGTAGACAGTTACTTAATGAATATTGGTAATTAATAAATGTTAATTGATATGTTAGAGAACAAATCAAAAGTAAGGTTACTTATTACTAAAAATCAATCAATCAATTATTCAAATCACTCTAATCAAATAATTTTGCTAAGCAACAAACAGCCTAATTAATGTCATGCGTATAAGCAGAAATAATTAGAACAGACTTGAAATACTGAAACACGTAACTGGCTTTATTGAAGATACTGCAGTACCGGCACCCTTTAACCCATACCAAAGATAGTATGAGCAAAAGGAGACCCCCATTACCAGAAAGACCATATATTTATACCCAAATATAATGATATAAACAATTACATACCACATGTTGTTTTTCAGTTACAAAGATACATAGAATCCCATAGGAAAGTTATGGGTATTTCCACTGACCTCTTCTTACTTGACATTGGATTGTTACCAACATCCTTTTCCCGGATTTATCTCCAGATGTCCGGTTATGCAATTATCAGAGGGCTATACTTTTGATTAATGTGACTATATAATGTCAAGTCGCCCTATACACATTCTAGAACCTCATCCAAGGACACTTTCGCAATACAACATGTTTATTTTACAAAAACATATTTCTCAACTTTTCTGTCCTTTTAAAAGGTCAGGCTACGAACACAAAATGGCTACAGTCTGGTTCTGTAGTTTCTCGAGTATAACTTCCAAATTTACTTATAACAACTCCTCCCTTTCTTTTTATTACCAATTTATACTTGAGAATGATCATCAAACTCTCTCAACATAAGCCTAACTTTCTATTGACTATATACCTTATGTTTTCCTTCAGGTTTTGTAATCTTACAGCAACGGAAACATACTTCACATAATGGTATACACTTAACACAAATACATGAAATTAGTCCTATTACAAGGATTATAACGATTCCAAAGAATATTTCTTTTAACCATCCAAAATCAGGTAACCAGGAGGTTAAAATATGCCATATATGTTTCAGAGCATTACTCTCTGTATCATGGGTTAAATGAGTTGTGATATTGTGTAGAATCTTAAGCTTAGATTCAATAAACTGTGACTCATCAGAAATATTAAAACAGCAGAGTCCGTCAAACTCCTCGCATCCATGACCTAGTCTCAGGAGAATATAATCAATCGCAACTCTGTTCTGTAATACAGACTTCCTTATTTCTCCCATCTCATCAGCTAAAGCTGCAATAGCAGAGGAGGTTACATTAATACTTTTAGCTAAAGCACAAGCTAAATGTCCTAACTGCATATTATTATAATATGTAGCTCCCCAAGCAAATATCCCTAAGACACCTGCTTCTATTCTTGACAGAACTACTACATTGTCATCACAATTCGAAGAATAAGCATCACTAAACTCTGATCTTTTACCTCTATATCCCATACCATGTTCAACTACAGGTTCATGTTTATCACCCCAACGGGCTATAGACCACCTAACTGTAGGAGAAGTGTATATGATAAGGTGTGGTTCTTTATGTTCTTTAGATTTAGATACATCTTCATGTTCTTGAGTATGCACATGTGTATGCTCTACTTCTGTTTGTGTATCATCCTGTACAGGTTCTTTATAAAACCTAGGATCATGATATAAACTGGAATTCATTACCTCATAATATAATTGAGTATTCTTATTTATGTTTTTGGGATGAGCAGTGGCCATAATAGTCGTTAAATGACCTATTGTACAAGGACCACCTATTGCATTTGCTGGTATAAATGCATATGCATATGTTCCACAAAACATAAACCATCCTCTAGGTAAAAATAACACATATGTCATTCCATCTACTTCCTCAACCTCTGTACAATGTATAATATCTTCAGTAGGTAAGAAATTATAAATTGTCTTTTCATGTTTTTTTTCTGGATGTTTATACTTCACACAATCATAAGCTGGCAAAACTGTCTTAACTTCAATCACCAACTTTTTCTGGTTTGTCCATCTAGTTGGTTTCACAGGAGAACCAAACAAAGTAATCACCTTTGACAAATTATACACAGTGTATTCATTAGGATTTATAATAATCCTAGTTTCACTAAATAAAAACTTTCCTGGCACTGGAACTCCTATAAAACAAGTTGACATTATATCAGTAACTGTAGTCTCTCCTTTCACACAAAAAGAAGAAGTATTCAAAGCTACTCTCATTAATTCCAGAAAAACATTTTCACTTCTTGCTGAATTAGGTTCTTTTTCTTGGACACTTCTTATTCCTCTATGTACATACCTTGGAGCTTCAATATATCCTACAGCACATCTACCTTTCCAGGTAAACGGAAGTTTAGCAATGGCTATACTTCCACATAAAAACATTAGCTTTTTCAGAACACCTCTTAATTCACGGAATGACATAAATAATATTTCTTCCAAAGCTCTAATTCTTATATAAGAAGGAGAGTAATTGCCAAACATTTCAAAACAAGTATCATATATATGTTTCATCCTCTTTGATAATTCCCTTGGATTGGTTACAACATCATAAGTGCAGTTACATGTTGGGTATCTGCCCAAATATAAACCGTCTTCTAAAGTGGATCTTATACAGATACCAGCTTCAGTCATAGGTTCCATTAATGTCAGTGATATTTACCCTTCATTCTCTGTTCTATCGGGTTCAGTCTGGAAACATAATTGCCGCCATGTCACAGGATATCCAGGCCATAGTTCCGTAGTCTCCATACCTACCCTACATAAAGCAATAATCACTATCCACATCATTTACACAATTGGACTAGGCCCCCACCCACCTTAACGTATGTAGTTTTTACACGTCAAAACTTACAACCGGTTGTTGGGGACTTACATCCACTGCTATATCTTCTTCCGCACTTAGGAAGAAGATATCACAGGACACAATATCTGTGTACACCAATCAATTATTTCATCTCTTAAAATAATGAGGAATATAAGAAAGATATTTGTTACACACAGCCAAATAACCAATTCCTTCACCCAAAGTTCCATAAACCTAAACTAAACTAGACATAAACTTCCTACACCTACATATAAAAAAAATAAACAGTCCAGTCTTTCAAAACTGTCTTTTGCTTGAAACAGCAACCGGAGCAGGAACAGGGCCTTTCACACACGAATGATGTGTCCAACCTCACTCTCATGTTCTCACAGCCGATTCAGTGGTTAACAACACCTGGAATGGTCCTTCCCAGATAGGCCTCAGCTTTCCCAAAGCTCTCCACTGCTTAATCAGGACCCAGTCTCCACTCCTAAAGTCATGTGCTTGAAAATCAAACGGTGGTGTTTGCGCCAAAAGTCCTTTGGACCTTAAAAGAGAAAAACACTGGGACAGTCCTCGTATATATTTTCTAAGGAAAATATCTTTAAGTTCTATTCTAGGCATACCAACACTTCCAGTATAAGGAATGCCAAACATCATCTCATACGGTGAAATCCCAATATCTGTTCTTGGACAAGTACGTATATGCAATAGAGCTAGAGGTAAACATTTTGTCCATGGTAATTGTAGTTCTAACATCAATTTCTTTAAAGTATTCTTTATTGTCTGATTCTTTCTCTCCACTTTACCTGAGGAAGCGGCGTTTCCCGCCAGGTGAAGCTCCCAGAGTATACCTAGTTCCTTCATAAACCCCTTCACCACATTAGAAGTAAAATGTGTACCTCTATCACTATCAATAGATTCAACTAAACCATATCTAGGTATTATCTGTTCTAAAATTAACTTCACAGTCATTTGTGCATTTGCCCTTGCACACGGAAAAGCTTCCACCCATCCTGTTAAATGATCAACTATTACTAATAAGTATTTCAATGTACCTACAGCAGGCATTTCAGTATAATCGACTTGTATCCTCTAAAATGGCCAGACAGCTAAATCTCTTCCTCCTAGTAATGTTTTTCTCATCATTTTCCTATTTATTCTTATACAATGTATACATTTTCTACATATTTGCATAGCTATTGTAAACATTCCTCTGCAAATATACTTCCGTTTCACAAAATCTACAAGTGCCTGTGTTCCCCAATGAGTACCCTCATGTACTTTCTCTATTATGTTTCTCATAATAGGTTTATTAACTATTTGTAAACCATCATTTGTTTCCCATTTTCCATCAACACAAGTAGCACCTTCCAATTACATCTGCTTTTCTTCTTCATCAGTGAAATCCGGTTTTACATCCCATTCCAAAACAGGAATTAAAACCATTAGCTTCACTTCTCTTCCTTTACGGGCAGCCTCTTTAGCTGCCTGATCTGCTAATTTATTTCCTAAAATCTCTTTAGAAATTCCCTTCTTATGAGCTTCAACATGTATTATAGCTAAATGTTCCGGAACTGCAGCTGCTTTTAATACAGTTTTGATAAGATCTACTTGTTTTATTTCTTTTCCTTTACTTGTAATCAGTTCTCTTTCTACCCAAATTTTTCCAAAAGTTTGTAAAATACCGTAGGCATATCTAGAATCAGTATAGATATTACCCACTTCATTCTCCAAAAGTTTCAAGGCTTGTAATAAAGCAAAAACTTCACATACTTGTGCAGAGCATCCATTAGGCAATCTGCCCATTTCCAGTACTTCAGACGTATCTCCATTCACAATTGCATACCCATTCATTCATTTACCATTTTCTACTCTAGAAGATCCATCAATAAACAAATTAATACCTCCCTCTATCGGGCTATCCTCCAAATCCTCTCTTATTTTCATCTGTAAATCTATAGCCTCAATGCAATCATGCTCTATATTATCCCATTCTTGTTTCTCTCCCAAAAGGAATTCAGCTGGATTTAAATTCCTGTCAAGTGAGAGGAGCAAATCATCCTGAGATAATAAAATAACTTCATATTTCAATAACCTAGCATGTGTAAGCCATTTATGTGCTTTCTGCATTAAAATAGTTCTCACCTGATGTGGACTGCTTACCACTAAAGCACTTTCAAAGGTTAACTTCCTACTTTCTTCTACCAATATAGCTGTAGCCGCTACTGCCTATATACATAAAGGCCAACCACGTACTACTGGATCCATCAATTTGGATAAGAATGCTACAGGCTTTTTCTTTCCAGCCCAGACTTGAGCCAGAACTCCCTTAGCTATTCCATCTTCAACTGCGACAAACAAATGAAAAGGTTTCTTTAAATCAGGCAAACTTAGTACCGGAGCTTGTATTAAATCATGCTTAAGCTTCTCAATATTATTTATCTCTTCATTATTCCATACAACCTCCCATGGTTCATCATCTAACAATTTCTCATATAGAAATTTAACTTTAGTTGTATAATCATCTATCCATAGATGACAATATCCTAACAATCCCAAAAACTTCCAAACTTCCCTCTTATTTTTTGGTATAGGCTGTCTAACTATCCCTTCAATACTTTCTGGATTTATTCTCTTACTTCCATGATTAATTAAATGTCCTAAATATTTAACCTCAGACTCAACATATTGCAATTTCTTCTTTGACACTCTCAAGCCCTGTTGCCCTAAAAAATTTAACAAAGCATTAGTGCCTTTTTCTACCTCTCTTTTCTTCTCTCCTGAAACCAACAAATCATCCACATATTGCAATACCGTTATCCCCACAGGTGGGCTAAACCTTTCAAGGACCTGCTCTAATGCCTGTCCAAACAAATTAGGACTTTCTGAAAAACCCTGTGGTAACACAAACCGTCGATACTGTTGAGTTCGATATGTATCTGGATCTGTCCATTCAAAAGCAAAAATATCCCTCGAGTTTTCAGCCAAAGGACACGTCCAAAAAGCATCCTTCAAATCTATTACACTAAAATATTTATGCTCATGTGGAATCCTCCCCAATAATGTATAGGGATCTGGCGTAATAATATGTCGTTCTATTACCAACCTATTTATGAGCCTCAGATCTGCCACTAGACGAAAGGACCCATCAGGTTTCTTTACAGGTAAGATAGGTGTATTATATGGTAACATTGCAGGTTCAATTAGTCCATCCCTTAAGAGAGACTCTATCACTGGCTTTAGACCACGTCTCCCTTCTGGAGAAATATTATATTGCTTCTGCCTCACTGGTTCAGCATCCTCTTTTAAAATCACTTCAACAGGTGGGATTTTCAAAACACCTCTGTTTCCTTTTGCTTCCCACACAATAGGATCTATATATTTCTCCTGTTCACTATCTAATAGCTGAATTGTGCATTTATCTGCAGAAAAGATAAGCTCACATCCTAATAAAGACAAAGCATCTCGTCCTAAAAGGTTCATACCCGCTTCAGGTATGTACAAGACATTTAATGTTATCTCTGAGTATTCTCCCTTCAGAGACACATTTTCAACAACAGCAACTTCAAAGGGTTCCCCCTTAACTCCAGAGACTATCATCATTTTTCCCTCCTGAGTAAGACCCTCAGGTAACTCATACAAAGACGTTCTAGCCGCCCCTGTGTCTATCAGAAAAATGCAATTTATTTCTTTAGGTCCCACCTTCAAATTTACTAAAGGCTCCCGGTGGGACTCCAACGTCAGGAGCCCTTGACCCCCCTAATCTTCAATTAGGGTATACAGTCTCTGTTCTCTTCGTTGCAGTCTTTGCTTGTCCGGGCAATTTCTCGCAAAGTGCCCCTCCTTTCCACAAGCAAAACATTGTCTACTTCCTTTTAATTCTCTATTCCTATTCAAGGAAAAAAATCCCCTCCGTCCTCTCCCAGGATGCTTCCATCCACCTCCAGTAGATGGACCTCCAGCTAGTATTCTTAGCTGCAACCAGTCCAACTGGCTTATCCACCTTTTCGGTTGTAGCAGCTTTCAACGCTGAAAACATAATTTGGGATTTCTGATGAGACTTTGCAAGATCGCGACCAATAAAAACCTTGGTGGCCTCTTGCAACAAAGTAGCTATATCTGATTCAGCCCATCTCTCTATCTTCTGCAATTTCCTCTGCACATCACCCCAGGCTTTAGTAACAAACTGCAATTTCATTAAAGCCTGATATTCTGGCATTTCAGGAGCAAGACCAGAATACTTATTTAAACTATCCTTGATTTTATTCAAGAATTCAGCCGGGGACTCATCTTTTAACTGACCTACCTCAAATGCTCTAGCTAGATTTCTATCCTGAGGTACAGCAGTCTTCACACCCTGCACAATAAGTTTCTTCATATCCATCATCTGTACTCTATCCTCTGGAATCTGACTATCCCAACCAGGATCTGCCAAAGGAAACTTATCTTCACCATCTACCGCATTTACTACACCTTCCTATGTCTTATTCCAGTATGCTATGCCAGCTCGTCTAATCTGCCCTCGCTCCTCAGGAGAAAAAAGATATCCCAAGATATGCTGTAATTCCACATAAGTATAAATATTAGGACCCAAGAACAAATCCAAACTCTGCGATAATGATATTGGATCAACCTGAATAGATGGCATAGACAACTTATAATTCCTCAAATCTGAAGACGTAAGCAGGACATTTACAAATGTTGTTATAGGAACTCCCTCAGCTGTAACTCCATTAGGCATTTCAGGTAATGGATATAACACCTGTTGGTCCTTTCTCGCCCTGGATCTAGTTATAGCTCCACTAGAAGGTCCAGCAACTGCTAATGAATCCAACTCCTATTTTAACTCTCTATACTGAGAAACGGCGGAGGAACTTCCCCCCCTCTTTTCTCCCACATCTTGCACAGAGTTAGCTACATTATAAGGAGGAGGACGTACAGGACCAGCATAATCCAAAGGATCCCACTTATCACTTTCCTTTGTATATAAAAGTCTCTTAGAATTTTTCCCAAGAGGAGGAAATGGATCAGTATATTGTACATGATACCAAGGCACAACATAAGGCAATTGAGAAACCAACCTCTTTTTAGTCAAGACATCCTTTAAAGCGTTAATCCAATATACATTAGACTCCCCAAACCGTGACCACCTATAATTCGGAGGTTTCAAGATATGATCCGGCCAGCGAGCTGTACACAGCTCAATTAACCGTATCTTATCCAAAAGTTTAGTATACTGAACTAACCATGCCTCATTCCACTGATTTATTAACTCCCCAAGAGGAGATGACATAGGAATGGAAGGAACTTCACTAGCAACATCTGGTTTCTTTATCCAGGAAAATAAATTCCCCATTTCCACCCCCCTGTTCACAGGAAATGAGACAGAGAAAGGGAGAATAAACAATGTAACAGCACAGACAGACCCCTCTGCACAAACACACACTCCAGACACAAAGTAAAAAAGCACACAAGCCGAACAAACCTTCATTTAGAGAAGAAAAATATATATATATATATATGAAACGTTTCAAAAGGGAGGAACAAAAATATTAGACTGTTAACAAAAAAACGTTGCAACACAAGGCTCTAATATATATATATATATATATGTAAGGTTTTTGAGCTGATAATATATAATATATATAAAAATAATATAATATGATAATATATAATATATATAAAAACACAGATAGAGATCACCTGACTCCCCGGTGCACCACAACTCACCCGCGGCCACTGGAAGCCAGCAGGGTCCCAGCAATCAGTCAACCAAACGCAGGTCACCAGGAGCAAGGCCCCCGGACGGAGGCTCGTCCAAAGCACAAAACCCCACAGAACAGCAGCGGGGGTCCCCGTTTTGCAGCCCAGAAGAACCACTCTCCAGAGCCCTTGTCCTGTCTCCTGGCTGGCTCGCCAAAACTTGTCATGCGTATGAGCAGAAATAATTAGAACAGACTTGAAATACTGAAACACGTAACTGGCTTTATTGAAGATACTGCAGTACCGGCACCCTTTAACCCATACCAAAGATAGTATGAGCAAAAGGAGACCCCCATTACCAGAAAGACCATATATTTATACCCAAATATAATGATATAAACAATTACATACCACATGTTGTTTTTCAGTTACAAAGATACATAGAATCCCATAGGAAAGTTATGGGTATTTCCACTGACCTCTTCTTACTTGACATTGGATTGTTACCAACATCCTTTTCCCGGATTTATCTCCAGATGTCCGGTTATGCAATTATCAGAGGGCTATACTTTTGATTAATGTGACTATATAATGTCAAGTCGCCCTATACACATTCTAGAACCTCATCCAAGGACACTTTCGCAATACAACATGTTTATTTTACAAAAACATATTTCTCAACTTTTCTGTCCTTTTAAAAGGTCAGGCTACGAACACAAAATGGCTACAGTCTGGTTCTGTAGTTTCTCGAGTATAACTTCCAAATTTACTTATAACATACATTAATCACTAATCACACTGGTCAATTAAATTCACTAAATTACTGATTTTACTAATCAGATATTCAGTAATCACACTATATGCACTAAACGCTCTAATCACACTAATCAATAAAAACAATAAATCAATTAATCATTTGATAAAATTAATTATTTTAAAGAAATTGATTTAGAGACATCATTATCTAATCTTTGATATAAGTCTTGAGGTAGAAAGCTAAAAGTTTTGAGATAATGACATTAATGAAGTAGTATTTAGAGTCAGCACGTAAAGGGTTATTGCTTTGCTAGTTGTTGTTGATATCTGAGAATAAACTGGCTGGAGGCCTCTTTTCCTGGGCTGGAGAAACAGCAGTTTCTTTGTGTCAAACAGGTTTTAAAAGACCTGGCTCTTTGAGCAGGCCGGCCTGAGCTGACTCAAATGGGATTTTAAATAAGAGGTTTTAGATTTGCTTGGTTGGGGTACGAAAGTTTTAACTTATTTTAATCGGGGGGTTTAGATTTTTATTTGGGCAACCCATAATTTAATTCTTTTTTAATCGTATTTATATCTGTGTTTTGTATGTATTTTAGCTGGCTGTTCACCGCCCTGAGTCCTTCGGGAGAAGGGCGGTATATAAAATTATGAAATAAATAAATAAATAAATAAACATCTCCAAGTCCTACTCAACCTGTTTTCTTCTTTCTCTTGAAAACAAGCAAGGGTTTACACTCTCTTTCTTTTTTTGTAAATTGAGTTTTTGAGATAGCAAAGATGCAAAGATGCTGAAGGGGGGATCTCTGCCCCCCTCTCTTTGAATTTAAAAAAGTTTGTGGCTCAGAGAGAGAAAATAATTCAGGGAGAGAATTCAGGAAATCTTATTACTTATAACCTTGCTTTGATTTATTGCTGCTGTTATCTGATCCGCTGGGGGGACACTTGTAAAAACTGTAGGTTTGGAACACGCTGAAATAAGAATAAAACACGCAGCTGACTCTGATCAAGAAAGGATTGAAAAACTCCTTAAAGACTTGGTCTCTCTATCCTCCCTCCTTGTTTCTCCCTGCCAGCTGTCCGATGTGGCTCCGGGGAAATTGTGTGGGGGGATATTAATGGAGACACATTGTCTGGCGTGGAAGATACTTCAATCAGCTGTGTGGGGGATTTAAATGAAGGTGCATTGTTTGCGCTCCGCTGGCTCCAAGTGACCCAGTTCAAGAGTTCCACTGGTGTGATTAATAGGGTTCAATGGAAAGAGCTTCACTTCTCTGGGGAAAGAGAGGAAGGCTCCGGATCAGTTAGCAGGAGCTCCGCTGGTGTGATTAGGGCTCCAGGGCTTCAGAATCCAGCATTTTTGGGGCTTGATTTTGGGCTCCAGTTTACTCATGGTTATTGGCTCAGGCAGTAGTTTTAAAGGTGATTTCTGGTGCAGGCAGTAGTTTTAAAGGTGATTTCTGGTGCAGGCAGCAGCTTTAAAGGTGATTTCTGGTGCAGGCAGCAGCTTTAAAGGTGGTTTCTGGTGCAGGCAGCAGCTTTAAAGGTGGTTTCTGGTGCAGGCAGCAGCTTTAAAGGTGGTTTCTGGTGCAGGCAGCAGCTTTAAAGGTGGTTTCTGGTGTAGGCAGCAGCTTTAAGGGTGGTTTCTAGTACAGGCAGCAGCTTTAAAGGTGGTTTCTGGTACAGGCAGCAGCTTTAAAGGTGGTTTCTGGTACAGGCAGCAGCTTTAAAGGTGGTTTCTGGTGCAGGCAGTAGCTTTAAAGGTGGTTTCTGGTGCAGGCAGTAGCTTTAAAGGTGGTTTCTGGTGCAGGCAGTAGCTTTAAAGGTGGTTTCTGGTGCAGGCAGCAGCTTTAAAGGTGGTTTCTGGTGCAGGCAGCAGCTTTAAAGGTGGTTTCTGGTGCAGGCAGCAGCTTTAAAGGTGGTTTCTGGTGTAGGCAGCAGCTTTAAGGGTGGTTTCTAGTACAGGCAGCAGCTTTAAAGGTGGTTTCTGGTACAGGCAGCAGCTTTAAAGGTGGTTTCTGGTACAGGCAGCAGCTTTAAAGGTGGTTTCTGGTACAGGCAGCAGCTTTAAAGGTGGTTTCTGGTGCAGGCAGCAGCTTTAAAGGTGGTTTCTGGTGCAGGCAGCAGCTTTAAAGGTGGTTTCTGGTGCAGGCAGCAGCTTTAAAGGTGGTTTCTGGTGCAGGCAGCAGCTTTTAAAAGGTGGGTTCTGGTGCAGGCAGCAGCTTTAACGGTGGTTTCTGGTGCAGGCAGCAGCTTTAAAGGTGGTTTCTGGTGTAGGCAGCAGCTTTAAGGGTGTTTTTTTTTTTCTCTTTTTTGTGCAGGCAGCAGCTTAAAGGGTGGTTTCTGGTACAGGCAGCAGCTTTAAAGGTGGTTTCTGGTGCAGGCAGCAGCTTTAAAGGTGGTTTCTGGTGCAGGCAGCAGCTTTAAAGGTGGTTTCTGGTGCAGGCAGCAGCTTTAAAGGTGGTTTCTGGTGCAGGCAGCAGCTTTAAGGGTGGTTTCTAGTACAGGCAGCAGCTTTAAAGGTGGTTTCTGGTACAGGCAGCAGCTTTAAAGGTGGTTTCTGGTACAGGCAGCAGCTTTAAAGGTGGTTTCTGGTACAGGCAGCAGCTTTAAAGGTGGTTTCTGGTACAGGCAGCAGCTTTAAAGGTGGTTTCTGGTGCAGGCAGTAGCTTTAAAGGTGGTTTCTGGTGCAGGCAGCAGCTTTAAAGGTGGTTTCTGGTGCAGGCAGCAGCTTTAAAGGTGGTTTCTGGTGCAGGCAGCAGCTTTAAAGGTGGTTTCTGGTGTAGGCAGCAGCTTTAAGGGTGGTTTCTGGTGCAGGCAGCAGCTTTAAAGGTGGTTTCTGGTACAGGCAGCAGCTTAAAGGTGGGTTCTGGTGCAGCAGCAGCTTTAAAGGTGGTTTCTGGTGCAGGCAGCAGCTTTAAAGGTGGTTTCTGGTGCAGGCAGCAGCTTTAAAGGTGGTTTCTGGTGCAGGCAGCCGCTTAAGGGTGGTTTCTAGTACAGGCAGCAGCTTTAAAGGTGGTTTCTGGTACAGGCAGCAGCTTTAAAGGTGGTTTCTGGTACAGGCAGCAGCTTTAAAGGTGGTTTCTGGTGCAGGCAGTAGCTTTAAAGGTGGTTTCTGGTACAGGCAGCAGCTTTAAAGGTGGTTTCTGGTACAGGCAGCAACTTTAAAGGTGATTTCTGGTGCAGGCAGTGGCTTTATAGGGAGATAGCGCTGCAGTAGTGAGAGCCTCACCTTCCTAGTTGGGCACCGCCATCTTCAGATCATTTTTCTTTCCTGATGAGCCATGATGAGCTCAGTGGTTAGAATGCAGTACTACAGGCTACTTCTGCTGGCTGCCAGCAGTTTGGCAGTTCGATTCTTACCAGCTCAAGGTTGACTCAATCTTCCATTCTTCCAAGGTTGGTAAAATGAGGACCTAGATGATTGGGGGGCAATAGGCTGAATCTGTAAACTGCTTAGAGCAGGAGCCTCCAATCTTTTGGACCTCAGGGACCACCAAATTCATAATTTTAAATCCTGCGGACCACTATAATATGAATCCAGCGTGCCTGGATGCTGAAGCGCCTGGACTCCCACTGATGAGATGGCACTTCGCTTGGTTGCCTGTTTCTGCAGTCTTAAATACTCAAAGAGTCATTTGGACCCATTTCCCACAGAAAAGAAAACATCGGGATCTCTCATCTCTCTCTCTCTCTCTCTCTCTCTCTCTCATCTCTCTCTCTCTTTTCCTCTCTCCCTCTCTCTTTCTTTCTTTCTCCCTTTCTCCCTATTTCTCTTTCTCTCTCTCTCCCCCGACTCTGTCCCCGGGGGTGGGGGGGTGGGGGAAAGGAACATCTGAACTGGTATTGCCTCTTGCCTCCAGCCTCTGCACATTGAGGAGGCCGAGCTTTGCGCTCTTCACCTAAGGGCATTGTGGCAGCCACTTCCTGCAACTTAGGAAGTTTCCTGCTGCTTCTCGCCCTCCTCGATGCATGGAGGCAGGTGGCAGCAGCCATGACACAGGTTTGCTAGGGAGACTGCAGGGGGTACAGGGGAAAGGAACCTCTGAACTGGTCTTGCCTCCTGCCTCTGCGCATCGAGGAGGCTGAGCAGCTGCCAGCAATGCCATCAGCTGAAGAGTGCAAACGCTCACCGCCTCTCTGGCAGCCACCAAGCCTCCTTCTTCCTGCTGGGTGTGATAGCGCTTCTGGTGAGGAGGAAGAAAAGCATTTATTGGTACATCAGGTATCCTCATGACTCACATTTATGACAAAGTTCCTCTTTCAATGTCCAATCCTTTGTATATCTGCCTTGTATGTGGAAAATAGTTATCTCCTAACCTATCTTGTAGCAATAGAAGGAAACGATGTTATCAGTATATGAGTGCAGGTAAGAATGGAGGGCGACCTCCTTCAACCCCTCAAGGGTCAATTTAGTGGCCAATTTAGTGGACATGAACTACATTTCCCAGGATACCATTAACTACATTTCCCATGATGCATTCCCTTAAGGGGACAGCTCACAATTCCTAAGTAACTAACCATTCCCATAGACTGGCTGGGACAGCACAGGCGGTGAGTGCTTTGTGGCTCCTGAGGGGAGGGAATTGAGCCTCCCCCTCACAACATCTTCACCTGAGGGCATCACTGGCAGCCACTTCCTGGGGCTCAGGAGGTCCTCGCTCTTCCTCCCTGCTGCTCAGCCTCCTCAATGTGTGGAGGCAGGAGGCAGCAACCACGACACGGGTTTGCTAGGGAGACTGCAGGATTGCCCCACCTCCCTGCCAGCTTGTCAACCTCCAAACATCAGATTCCCACCACCCAGCACCAATTCAGGGGTTCCTTTACCTCCACCCCCACCTCCTTGCAGGCCAGGGAACATCCGGGAAGGGCTCCAATGCCACGATCTCCTGTGTGCTACCCTCCCTTCCCATGCAGTTCAGTCCATCTAGTGCTGGTATCACCTCTGTTGCACATACGGGTGCGCTGTGGACCACTAAAATTTTCTTACAGACCACCAGTTGGTGACCTCTGGCTTAGAGAGGGTTGTAAAAGCACTGTACAGTGATATGTAAGTCTAAGCACTATTGCTATTTTCTAGGCATCTCAGCCAACAGGGAAGTGTCTGGAAATTGAAACCCCAGATTGATGCTCTTGAGAAGCCCACTTTAAAGAATCTTCTAATAGAGAATCAAATTGATTAAACTTGAAATGTTGAGTTTGGGGTGAACTTGGTTCTTTGGGGAAAAAAATAGATGGAAGTAGGATTTTACCAATGTGGACAGTGACGTGAACAGAATTCTTACAGTCTAGCTCAGCAGTGGGCTGCAACCGGTTTAACAACTGGTTCTGTGTGCAGCGTTAAAAAAACCAGCAATTTGAAGCTCAACTGGCAAGCCCTGGCAAGTAGAACAGCTGAAGCGTGGAAATCAGCTGTGCCACGCAAATCAGCTGTGCCAGAAAGATGGAAATATAGGACAGGATAGGGAGTGGGCAGGTGGGCAGGGCCAGCTGCTTGTCGGAACTACTGTTTTGCTAGAACCGGTCCAAACCAGCAGCAGCCCACCACTGGTCTAGCTTCTGGAGAACCCTGGGATTAATGATGTATAAATAACTCTTAAATTCACTGTCTTGTCTTATTTCCTAACCGCGGACTGTTCCTTGAAGGTCACCCCTAATTGATAAAGGTTAGCTTCAAAATAGGAACTCCTCTTACATGCGGTTCAATCATCCAGTCCTCTGGTCATTTACCTCCAACATGCTTATATTTATATGCCAAGTACATGGGGATGAGCTTATTCTTATCGTACATTGTGGCAAAATGATGACAGTTATTATACTTCTGGCAGATTCTGGCTGGATTCTCTGGTGATAGTTTTGGGGGTTTCCCACCCAAGAAGAATTGACTGCATCCAGTAAAACTTGGCATCACCTCCCCCGTTGCAGGAAAGAAAAAAGTGGCAGCCAGGGAGAGGAAGATCCACAGAAGCAATATGGCTGTGCATCTAGTTGGTTGGTCCTTCAAGTGGAGTTTTTTTTGGCTGAAAAAGAGAAAGAACAATGACAAATCTCTGATTTAGCAATGCTTCCTTTTTCCATGAAGAACTGAAGAACTGCGGAAGAAAAGAGGCCACCAGGAAGAAGAAGATCCACAGAGACAACGTGGCTGTATGCTTGATTGATCCTCTAGTGGAATCTTTCTACCCAAAAAAAGTGAGAATAGAATAATGATAAATTTTGATTTAGCAAAGGTCCATGATGAATGTGAGAACGGGTTTGAGGTTGGGTTTTGCCAAGGGCCCCTGAAGTCCAACTAGTCCACCTGGTCAGATAGAGTCCCACACCAGATTGTTTACACTTCTGGATGGAAGAACTGGAATGTGATAAGGGAAGAAAACTGGTAAACAGGCCAAGAAGGGAAGGGCAAGGTAAGAAAGTCAAAAGTAGAAAAGAAAGAGAGGGAGGAAAAAGGAGAGAAAGGGGGGAAAGGAAATGTGGGAAAGGGAAGGGATGAATAGGCAAAGGGAAGGGAGAGAAAAGAAACGAGAAAGAAAAGGAAAGAAGGAAGAAGGAAGAAGGTAGGCAAGAGGGAATTGAAGGGATGAATAGGTAAAGGGGAAAGAGAGGAAAGAAAGGAGAAAGAAAAGGAAAGAGGGGGAGAGAGAGAGTAACGTTTTCCAAAGAGACTCTTAGGAAAAGTTTAACAGGAGTGGACCTCAGCTGAGGAGAAGGAAGAGGCAGAAGAAAGAGGAGGAAGAGATGGGATGGCGGGGAAACAGCTTACTGCATCAAAGAAGCAAGCCAACTACACAGGCACAGACACACATGCACAACCACAGGGGTGGGATTCTACCAGTTCGCACCTATTCATTAGAACTGGTTGTTAACATTCTAAGCAGTTCGGAGAACCGGTTGTTAGAAGAAATTACTGGCCTAATCCTGTAAGGAAGGCAGGAAGGAAACATTCTGGTGTTGCTTACAGAAACTGCCTTTCCGTTAATCCTTATTACATTCTTGGCAGGACTAGACTTCCTGTCTCAGGAACTTCTCTGGAGTTTTTTTTCCCCTCCTTTGCTGGTACTTTGCTTGTGTGGAGTGACCATTCAAAGTTACAATGGCACTGAAAAAAGTGACTTATGACCATTTTTCACACTTACGATTGTTGCAGCATCCCCACAGTCACGAGAGGCCAGGCGAGGAGATGCGTGCCTCAATGTGAGTGATGTTGAGTAGGCCACGCCCAGCCAATAACATGACCATCAAGCCACGCCCACCAACTAAGCCTTGCCCACAGAACCGGTTGTTAAAAAATTTGAATCCCACCCCTGCATACACAGACACACACACACACACACACACACATAGAGACACATACACACACAGAGACACACACAGAGGGCGGGGCTTCTTTTTCAGCTATATTTGCCATTTATACATCGAAGATGGGGAGTGCTTCTGTATTCCTATGAGAGTGATCAGCTTATTCTTGTAGCCAAATTTATACCTGTCCTCCTGGAAGAGAAAGGGGCTGGGAGGCAAAATTGTACAAACAGACACACATACATATACATGCACACACACACCACACACATGCATCCTCTCTCAAGGAAAGTTGGTGTTCGTGAAGAGGCACACAAAGTAAGAAGCAGAGTCAAACTGAGGGTCTGTTCATTTTTAGGGAATGGGGGGGGGGTCTTTCAAGGTATTCATTCCAGACTGGATGATTGTCCTGAATGCTCCAGCCAGAATTCTCCCAACCACCCAAATCTTCTAGAAAGCAAAAGGTTACTGAAGCCCCTCTTCTGAGAGGTTGGGGGGGCTGTTGCCAGAGGGTGCTGCCTGATGCTTCAGCCCCTCCAGAACAATTTTCAGGAAACAACAAAAGGCTGAGCTTTTCTCTAGAAATCCTGTTTGCCAGATGATTCAACGGGTAACCCTCTTTTGCCCACGTTAACCATCATTAACAAGGTTCCCAGGTCTCACATGAAGGAACCGCCTCATATGGAATCAGCAGGTGATGCTGTCCTGGGTTTTAAGAGAGTAGCGTAAGCCCTGGCAAAACTTGCTTGCTCTAATGGCCCATCATCCAATATCCATTACCCTGGGGGAGACCTAGAGGGTTTCCCTCCATCATTCACTCTTGCAACCCAGCTTCCTTTGATTGTTCTTTCTGGACTCCCCCTTCCTTTCCTTGTATATCAAAATATAAAAACATAAAAGTTTTTTCCCCAAATGCCATCACTCTGCTAAACAACTAACTCCCACAACGCTGCCAAACTGTTTACTAAGACTGTATTACTATTATGCTTCTCATCCTTCCTATTACCTATCTCCTCCCACTTATGACTATAACCTCGTTGCTTGTATCTTTATGATTTATATAGTTTTATTTAGTTTCCTAGTATGATTGCATTGCTTATTTAGTATCCTATGAGTATCATTAAGTGTTGTATCTTATGATTCTTGATGAATGTATTTTTTATGTACACTGAAAGCATATGCACAAGACAATTCCTTGTGTGTCCAATCACACAACCAATAAAGAATTCTATTCTGTTCTGTTCTGTTCTGTTCCGTTCTGTTCCATTCTGTTCCATTCCATTCAATTCCAATCCATTCTATTGTATTCCATTCCATTCCATTCTATTCTAAAGACATATTGCTAATCAGCAGCCTATAACAAAACATCCCACATTGACTTACCTAGCAGAATATTCACAAGTGCAACCAGTCCCTTCCTTGTAGACCAGAATGAAGCCAGGTAGGCAGAGAAGAGTCACAATGCGGATGAATGTCCCTGCTCCAAGATTTATTTTCTGTCTATTTCCTGTTACCTTTCCAAAAAAAAAAAGAAAATGAAACTGTTATTTTGATGGCTTAAAAGACATTTGATTTAGGCTGAGGTTCCTGTGGAATTGACTATTTGGTTATTTGGCACCTATCCATTTAGATTTTGGCTATTTTCTGTTGTCTTTCTGAGGAAATGAACACATAACTGCATCAGAAGAATAATTTGAGGTTCGGAGTCAAGCCAGGGTTATGCAAGAATAAATAAAAATGACATCCAGGCAGCTATGAGGAAAGAATATTTATTCCTAAAAGCAAACAGCTGGCCTTATACCAAAGAAATGGTGTATAGGGGATTTGTCTTGATACAGAAATGTCTAAATACATGATGGTGAACCTATGGCCCTTGTGCCCAAAGTGGCATGCGAAGCCATGTCACCCGCACGCATAGCCCTGCCTGTTTGTCTTCTGGGTTTCTGGCATGCATGTATGTGTGACGATCAGCTGTCCTTCGTGCACGCAGCAGTGACAAAAACAGGTGTGTCCATGCACGCCAGCCAGCTGATTGTTGGGTGTGCATACATGCCAGAACACGAAAGATTGGTTTTCCTGGAGCGTGGCCTCGGTGCTAAAAAGGTTCGCCATCACTAATCTAGGTGCTGATTCTAGGGTGATACTTGAGGGTGTGTGGTTGTGTGGGTGTGGGTGTGTGTTATCCCCAATTGGGGTCTGCGCCTGGTGCCGAGGCCAATGAAGGCCGCCAGACATGAGGTGCAGGTTTTCTGATTGCTTTTTATTAGGGTACCCCAAGGAAAAGTGCTCCTGGCCAAAATGCCAAGAGCCAAGAACAAAGGATTAAGAAAGCTGTATACATGTTCACTAAGGAAAAACCGGGACCAGGCAGGATAATAAGAAATATCATCTAATAAACATTTTAGTAATAATTCTACAATGTCTTCTATTGGTCTCATGCGTCTGACAGAAGATCGAGTTGTAGTCACCAAAAGCTGCCATCTATGCAAACCACAGTGACTACATCCAGAACTGAAAGAGCATATTTCAAACATTTGCACTGTGAACTGCAGTGGTTGCAGTGAATAACAAACATCATACGTTGCAACACCCAGCAGAAGACTCACAATTGCATCTGGGCCTGATTACCCTCTTGCTTGTAGCCCAGAATGAAGCCATGTAGACAGAGAAGAATCGCAGAGCAGATAAAAGACCCTTCTCCAAGATTTAATCTCTGACTATTTTCTGTTGCACTTTGGAACAAATGAACATATAACTGTTCAGTTCACAACTGTTCTTGTGGTACTTGCACTAGACTGACATTTCCGTGAAACTGTCTCTTTTGGCACGACCAACTTAAAGCTGTGGGAGCCAACAGCCCAAAGTGAAAAGGCAACCCACAAATTGTCTAGATTTGGCTCCTGCCCATTAAATTCCAGAGATGGAGCTCATAAAAATCAGCAGGGTGTGGTAGATATCAGCCAAGTAGCAAACATCAAACATAAACGAAAGACAATCACCAACAGAAGAATAGAAATAGAAATCAAAGTGTGGAAAATATTAGGCATAGTCAAGAATTGTGCTGGAAATTCAGAAATGGTTGTCTCCTCCTAGTCCCAAAAATAACAGAATAATAGAATAACAAAATGATAGTACAACAAAGTTGGAAGGGACCTTGGAACGTCCCCTAGTTAGTCCAACCCCCTGGTCAAGCAGTAGATCTACTCCATTTCAGACAAATTGTTGTCCAATATTTTCCTAAAAACTTCCAGTGATGGAACACCCACAACTTCCAGAGGGAAGTCTTTCTAGTGATTAATTGTTCTCATTATCAGGAAATTCCTCCTTAGTTCTAGGTTGGATCTCTCTGTAATGATCTTCCACCTGTTATTTCTTGCCCAGACCTCAAGTGCTTTGGAGAATAAGTTGACTCTCTCCTCTCTGTGGCAGTCCTTCAAGAACCAGAAAATGCCTATCATGTCATCCTCAATCCTTCTCTTTTTTGTTTCAGTGGTGGGATTCAAATAATTTAGCAACCGGTTCTCTGCCCTAATGATTTCTTCCAACAACCAGTTCGCCAAACAGCTCAGAAAGGTAACAACCAGTTCTGCTGAACTGGTGCAAACTGGCTGGATCCCACCATTGCTTTGCTTGTCAGAAGAACCCTGGGAATTCCTCCAACCGTTCTTAAACGTCTTGGCCTCCAGTCCCATTTGCATTCTTGTACCTTTTAGAAATAAAAAAGAATAAAAAGAAAAATAATGAAGTAATAAGATAATAAGTATAATAACTGTGTTACGACTGAGGGAGGTTCTGTGATTCAGCGCTTAAAGATGCTGAGCTTGTCAAGCCGACAGCTTGTGTTCGAGACAAGCGTACCGCATGATGGGTGAGCTCCTGTTCTTTGCTTCAGCTTCTGCCCAGCTAACACTTCAAAAGCATGCAAAGCTGAGTAGGTAAATAGGTACCACTTTGATGGGAATATAACTCTGTTCTGTGCATCTCGGTGTATAGTCACATGATTACAGAAATGTCTTTGGACAACGCTGGCTCCCACAGCTAAGAAACAGAGATGAGCACTGCTGCCCCCTATAGATGGACATGGCTGGACAGGGGAA
>JAGDQI010000087.1:0-25000 GCA_023653725.1 Bungarus multicinctus
CACCTATGTGATCAGACCCCAGGGGAACTTTACATTTTTTTTATAGCCATTAAGCAAATGGGGTGGTCATTAAACAAACCCATTCTTCTGAAACTGACAAAAAACATTGCAAATCAGTCATGTGACTGCAGCACACTGGAACTGGTTATAAAGGCAAGCCTATTGCCACAACGCCCAAAATGTGGTCAAAATGTGGAAAATTTTCCTGACAGAACAATTAACCAGTAGAATGGCTGGCTTCCAGACATTGTGGGTGCTCTATCACTGGAGGTTTTTAAGAACAGAGTGGACAGCCATTTGTCTGGAATGGTACTATAGGGTCTTCTGCTTGAAGCAGGGGGTTGGACTAGAAGCCTTCTAAGGTCCCTTCCAACCCTGTTCTTCTATTCTTCTGACCATGCTGGGGGAGTAGAAGCCACATTTTACCACAGCTGGAAATGTTTTATAGGCTGTAAAACATCCAAGACTGTCATAACTCTAAGCAGTTGTAAGTCAAAGACTAACTGTATGCAATAAATACTATAATCCCAGGATTCACGAGTTTCCTGTTGCTGGTCTCAGGAACTATTCCTTTGGAACAGGAAGCCCAGAATTCCCAGCCAACGTTCAAGCCTTTTGTGGGATAGAGTCCAAACTACTGGAGAACATCAGCTGATCTCCTTCGCCTTCCACCCTTCAGCCCCCACCACTTACATAGAAGATACTAAAAGGCAAGGACTAAGAGAAATCTCAAACCCTCCAGTTCCCACAAGGAACTGCATTTACATACTGGTGGAGGAAGAAACTAGGAACTTACCCAGGCCAATTACAGCACCAAGTAGAGAATCTGGGGATAAAGAGACTTGGGTTAACAAAATAAAGATTATAGTGCACAAGAATTGGAAAACCAAACAGAAGTAGTGCAATAGCAATATAAAGACAAAATTGGACAACCACTTGCTGAATTGTAGCTTCTTGACTATGTTCATTCAACTACATTTTCCAACTTCCACCATAAATGGGCCCAAAACACTGGTCAATGGATACTTGGGTGATAACACCATCCTGTGACCCTTAAGAGCCGGCAGGAAAGCTGCCAACCCATATTTCCCAAAGTGCATCATGATCCTTAGAAAGATCATAAATGGTGGGTAGTTGGAGCCCACTCATCAAATCTGGTGCACAAAGGGAGAAAAGCTAAAGGAAAAGCTGCCAGGCACAAAGAATCAGGAACATAGTTAAGTTCTATCCCAAAGGTGCTTTTCCCCAAGATGCAACTGGACTTTCTGATTTTTTTCTGTGAAGAGGTTTCGCTTCTCATCTTAGAAGCTTCTTCAGCTGTGAAGTTCTAGGCAAGCAAATTCATTGCTCCTGCCTATACACTAGAATTTGCTCAACTAAAGATCAACACTAAATTGGTGCTAGATAAGAGTTAATGGAATTCAAGAAGGG
Organism: Bungarus multicinctus; assembly: GCA_023653725.1. NCBI lineage: Eukaryota > Metazoa > Chordata > Lepidosauria > Squamata > Elapidae > Bungarus > Bungarus multicinctus. Next base: position 1,432 of record JAGDQI010000087.1, read on the forward strand.
TTGGACTTGTATCCATTGTGAGAACTTAATGATTCCAGATTGATTTCTCTTTTCACTCCACCCCCAAGCGCTGCCTCTCCTTCTCCTAAATTATTGCTCTTCTTTCTATTGATATTCCTTTATTTTAACACCATTTTGTTACTTCATATCAGTGTTTCTCATCCTTGGCCATTTTAAGATGTGTGGATTCCAATTCCCAGAATTCCCCAGCCAGCATCCTTTACTTATATCACCTATAGAATAAAATGTGACTAAGAGATAACTTTTATTGTCATATTTTTCTGTGAACACACTGGCACATATTAAAAAAAATCAAATTCTGATGCCTGCTCTCAAAAGAAAATAAGACTGACTGTTGTAACTCCACCCAAGCTAACAGCATTATTTGGGACAGAATGCTTTAGCCAAGTTTCCACTGAATGATGACACAGCAGTTTCTCACCTGCCAATGTTGTTATTAATTCTAGCTTCATGTAATCCATTTTAGGCTTTAAGGAGCACATTAGCAAACAAATAGATGGTAGTGACATGCTATATGGACTGGCTCCTTAGCCCTCCACATCTGCCTCATTTCCTCTTTTGAGGAAATGCCTCAATCACAGAAGATACTCGGTGCCAGAGGGAGACTTCCCTGTTGCTTCTACCATCCTAAACACTTAGCACTTTCAAGATTACAGATGATCTCACACCCTCCATGCAACCCACTGACACCCCTGCTGCTCTCACTTTAAACTGAAGCAATCCAAAGCAACAGACTCACTCAGAACAGCTTTGTCAATGGTTCCTTTCTTGCTAAAAATCCCCGAATCCAATGTAGACTGATGGTTGTGTAACAGTTTGGGAATATAATTCTGGTATGTTGTCACAATCCCCAAAGAATCACTCAAGCTGGAGGGCACTTTCAACTCTAAACCGCCAACCTTCTTGAGAGTCGAAGCAGCTGCAGCCAAGCGAGTCGCAGCCATTTTAGAATGCATATTGTGGTGATGTAGCCTGAAGGGAGGGGCTGCTTTCCAGAGAGCAAAGATGGGGATAGAGCTTGAAGAGTTTGGTTGGCAGGAAAGGGGTTAAAACGTCTCTTCCTCAATTATTCCCAGAGTACATCTGCAATGATGCAAGTTGTTTTTAGTCTGGCCAGATTCTTTTCTAGAGAGTCCAGAAATATTTCACAAGAAGAGTTCTCCACTCCTCTATTCATTGCAGAATACCTTATGCCACCAGACTTGAAATTCTAGACCTAGAAAACCTTGAATTACGCTGCCTTTGGTCTAAGTATAGAATATAAAATCATACATTTGCAATGTTCTACCTGTCAATGAATACTTCAGCTTCAACCATAACAATACAAGAGCAAACAATAGATACAAACTCCAGGTTAATCACACCAAACCTGATTGCAGGAAATACGACTTCAGCAACAGAGTGGTCAATGTCTGCAATGCTCTATCTGACTCTGTGGTTTCTTCCCCAAACCCCAAAAACTTTAACCTTAGACTGTCTAATATTGACCTCACTCTCTTCCTAAGAGGCCTATAGGGGGCATGCATAAGCGCACCAACGTGCCTTCTGTCCCTGTCCTATTGTTTCTTTTTTTATTTTTCTTATATGTATCCATGTATTCATAACTATGTTTTTACTTATACCTATTATCTTGTAAGCAATTGACAAACCAAATAAAATAAATAAATAAAAAAGGAAGCAACACACTGCCTTTCCAGCATATCCTCCTCAGCAAAGGAACTAATGGCAAATTAGAGCCAGTTTGGTCTAGTGGTTAAGGCATCGGACTAGAAAGCAGGAGCCTGGAGGTTCAACTCCCACCTTAGTCATGAAAGCCAGCTAGGTGACTTGGAATCAGTCATTCTCTCTCAGCCCTGCCCATCCCACTTCACAGGGTTGTTGTGGGGGAAAGACGAGAAAGCAGCTGTATTTGACTGAGTTATTTGTCAAAACATAAAGGTGAGATAATAAAAAGTGCTATAAATAAGGTGAAGAGACTACTGTAAAGTAACAACACATATCATTCATAGATCTTGGAGACTGACATTCATTTTTTGCCTGACACAAATCCCAAGAAAACAATTTTATTATTGCAGGGGTGGGGATGGGGACTAATACAAATTCATATTATGGCAGGGGTCACAATCTGGCAAAGTTTGAGACCCTCTGACAAAGCATGATGGGCAGGCCTAATTACCAATAGAAGAGAATATTTACATTCCAACTAGCTGTAGCCGGTTGGTGCTAACTGGGAGAGGGAAGGGAGAGGGGAAGGGAGGGAAGGCCTGAGGGGAAAGCATCTGATTCAGCAGGTTCTGACCAGTTCTGGAGAACCGGTAGCGGAAATTTTGAGTATTTCGGAGAACCGGCAAATCCCACCTCTGACTGGCCCCACCCCCCATCTCTTCTCTCCCTCCCATTGAGTCCCAGCTGATCGGCTGGGTCTTCTTTGGTTGCCCTGCGCAACAAAAGCTGGAAAGGAGGTTAGTGGGATGAGGGAGGGAATGAGGTTTTGCAGTATTCTTTCCCAAAATCGAATCCCACCACTGATTTGTTTCCAGGAAGAGTGGAAGGAAACTACCTTGCTAGCAAGTGGGAGGCATCCAAAGAACAAACTCACCCATTTAACTCTTGGTCTTCCTTCCCAGCTGATTGAGGCAGAGAACCTGCAGAAAGACAAAGGCAATTCAGCCAGCCAAAAAGGAGTATTTGCAGGAATTTTCTCTCCCTGACTTTGGCAGGAGAGAGACCCCGGTTTTTGTTTTTGTTTTTTCTGCGCTCCTTGCTGGGAAGAGCGAGGCGATCCTAACACAAAGGCTCCCGTCTTCTTTAGTTCCAACTCCCAGCAGTCCCAGCCAGCAGGAACAGGATGCTGGCCTTTGTAGTCTCTTCTCGCCTGCTGGATGAAGGGCTGCGGAGGAGTTGCCCGATCCTCTTTTGAAGAGTCATTCCTGGCCCCCCACCCCTCTCCCACTCTTGCAAGAGAGCGCCCCGGTGCTAGGAGACAGCAAAGCTTTCGGGTTCTCAGTAGCCCCTTCCCTTCCCTTCCAGCCAGCCCCCTTTGCAAAACACCCCGCGGAGCATCCGTCCGTGGGCTTCTCCCTCTCCCACCCGAGCGCAGCCTCCCTTCGGAGTCGGGTTCAAAACGGCCAGGGGCACCGTTACGTTTGGTGCTCCCCGCAGGCTATTCCCCACGGGCGGCTGATCCATTCCCCTCCCCGCAAAGCCCAAGGCTTCTCTGACCAAAACGCCGGCATCCCAGATCCTCTCGCACTCCCAGGTGCGGGAGAGGAAGGGAAGCCCCGGGGAAGGGATGGCGGGTTAGCAGCCCCGCTTCCCACTCCGAGAATCCTGGGACTTCTTCAAGGCAGAACCGGCGCTCGGAGAGCCTTCCTCGTCCGTTAAAGCAGCCCGGGCTTTGCAGTGCCTGGAGCGCCCGTAGAACCTACCAGCACGTGGAGGAGCCGAGTCGCGAATGCTGCCGCAGTTCCCCCTTCCCCGCTTTTATAGCAAACTGGCAGGGAGCGAGTTTCTATTTCAGCTCGCAGCCGCAGGAAATCGAAAGTGAATCCAGGGAAGGAGTGGGGGAATGTTGGACTTCAGCCAGAAGAGACCATTGGGACGTTTCTTTTTCCTTTCCTTTCCTTTGTCCTTTCTTTTCTTTTCTCCTTTCTCCTTTCATTTCCTTTCCTTTCTCCTTTCTTTTCTCCTTCCCTTCCCTTTCCTTTGTCCTTTCTTTTCTTTTCTCCTTTCATTTCCTTCCCTTTTCTTTCCTTTCCTTTTCTTTAGCCTTCCTTTTTCTATTTCCTTCCGTTCCATTCCTGTCCTTTCTTGGGACCTCTTTCTTTTCTCTTTCCTTTTCCTTTCGTCCTTTCTTTCCTTTCTTTCCTTTCTTTCCTTTCATTCCTTCCTTTCCCTTCTTTTCTCTTCTCCCTCTTTCCTTTCCTTTCCCTTCCCTTTTTTTTCTTTCTCCCTTCTTTCTCTTCCTTTCCTTTCTTTTCCTTTCCTCCTTTCCTTCTTTCCTTTCTCCTTTCTTTCTTTTCCCTTCCCTTCTCTTTTCTCTTTCTCTCTTCTCCTTTTCCTTTCCTTTCCTTTTCCTTCCTTTCCCCTTTCCTCCTTTCCTTCCTTCCTTCCTTTCCTTTTCCTTTCCTTTCCTTTCCTTTCCTTTCCTTTTCCTTTCCTTCTTCCTTCCTTTCCCCCTTTCCTTTCCTTTTTTTCCTTTTCCTTTCCTTTCCTTTCCTTTTCCCTTTCCTTTTCCTTTCTCCTTTCCTTTCCTTTCTCCTTTCCTTTCCTTTCCTTTCTTTCCTTTCCTTTCTCTCTTTCTTTTCCTTTCCTTTCTCCTTTCCTTTCCTTTCTTTCTTTTCCTTTCTCCTTTCCTTTCCCTTTCCTTTCCTTTCCTTTCCTTTCCTTTCCTTTCCTCCTTTCCTTTCTCTTTTCCTTTCCTTCCTTTCCTTTCCTTTTCCCGTTCCTTTCTCCTTTCTTTTCCTCCTTTCCTTTCTCTTTCCTTTCCTTTCCTTTCCTTTCCTTTCCTTTCCTTTCCTTTCCTTTTTTCCTTTCCTTTTTTCCATTCCTTTCCCTTTCCTTTCCTTTCCTTCCTTTCCTTCTCCTTTTTCCTTTCCTTTCCTTTTCCTTTCTTTCCTTTTTCCTTTCCTTTCTCCTTTCCTTTCCTTTTCCTTTCCTTTCCTTTCCTTTCCTTTTCCTTTTCCTTTCCTTCCTTTCCTTTCTCTTTCCTTTCCTTTCTCTTTTCCTTTTTCCCTTTCCTTTTCCTTTCCCTTCTCCTTTTCCTTTTCCTTTCTTTCCCTTTCCTTTCCCTTTCCTTCTTTCCTTCTCCTTTCCTTTCTCCTTTCCTCCCTCCTTTCCTTTCCTTTCCTTTTCTTTCCTCCTTTCTCGCTTTCCTTTTTTCCTTTCCTTTCCGTCCTTTCCTCCTTTCCTTTCCTTTCCTTTTCCTTTCCTTTCTTTCCTCCTTTCCTTTCCTTTCCTTTCCTTTCCTTCCCTTTTCCTTTCCTTTCTCCTTTTCCTTTCCTTTCCTTCCTTTCGGCCTTTCCTTCCTTTTGCCTTTCCTTTCCTTTCTCCTTCCTTTCCTTTCCTTTTTTCCTTTCCTTTCCTTTCCTTTCCTTCATTCCTTTCCCCTTTCCTTTCCCCTTTTCCCTTTCCTTTCTCCTTTCTCCTTTCCCTTTCCTTTCTTTCCTTTCCTCCTTTCCTTTTTTCCTTTTCCTTTCCTTTCTTCCTTTCCTTTCCTTTCCTTTCCTTTCCTTTCCTTTCCTTTTCTCTTTCCTTTCCTTTCCTTTTCTTTTCCTTTCCTTTCCTTTCTCCTTTCCCTTTTCTTCCTTTCTTTTCTTCCTTTCCTTCCTCCCCTTTCTCTTTTCCTTTCCTTTCCTTTCCTTTCCTTTCCTTTTCCTTTCCTTTCCTTCCTTTTCCTCCTTTCCCTTTTGTCCTTTCCTTTCCTTTCTTTCCTTTCCTTTCCTTTCTTTCCTTTTCCTTTCCTTTCCTTCCTTTCCTTTCCTTTCCTTTCCTTTCCTTTTCCTTTCCTTCTCCTTTTCCTTTCTTTCCTTTCTTTCTCCTTCTTTTCCCTTTCCTTTCCTTTCTTTCCTTTCCTTTCCTTTCCTTTCCTTTCCCCTTTCCTTTCCTTCCTTCCTTTCCTTTTCTTTCCTTTCCTTTCCTTTTTCCTTTCCTTTCCTTTCCTCCTTTCCTTTCTTCTTTCCTTTCCTTTCCTTTCCTTTCCTTTCCTTCCTTCCTTTCCTCCTTCCCTTTCCTTTCTCCTTTCTCCTTTCCCTTTCCTCCTTTCCTTTCCTTCCTTTTCTTTCCTTTCCTTCCCCGTTCCTTTCCTTTCCTTCCCTTTCCTTTCCTTTCCTTTCTTTTCCTTTCCTTTCCTTTTCCTTTCTCCTTTCCTTTTCCTTTCCCCTTTCCTTTCTTTCCTTTCCTTCCTTTTCCTTTCATTCCTTTCCTTTCCTTTCTTTCCGTTCCTTTCCCTTTCCTTTCCTTTCCCCTTTCTTTTTTCCTTTCCTTTCCTTTCCTTCCCTTTCCTTTCCTTATTTCCTTTCCTTTATTTCCTTTCCTTTTCCTTCCTTTTTCTTTCCTTTCCTTTCCTTTTCCTTTCCTCCTTTCATTTGCCCTTTCCTTTCCCCTTGCCTTTCCTTTTCTTTCCTTTCCTTTCCTTTCCTTTCCTTTTCCTTTCCTTTCTTTTCCTTTCTTTCTTCCTTTCCTTTCCTTTCTTTCCTTTCCTTTTTTCTTTTTTCCTTCCTTTCCTTTCCTTTCCTTTCTCTTTTCCTGCCTTTCCTTTCCTTTCCTTTCCTTTTCCTTTCCTTTCTCTTTTCTTTCTTTTTCCTTTCCTTTCCTTTCCTTTTCCTTTTCTTTTCCTTTCCTTTCCTTTTCTTTCCATTCCTTTTCTTTTCCTTTCCTTTCCCTTTCCTTTTTTCCTTTCCTTTCTTTCCTTCTCCTTCCTTTGCCTTTCCTTCTCCTTTCCTTCCTTCCCTTTCCTTTCCTTTCCTTTCCTTTTCCTTTCCTTTCCTTCTCTTTTCCTTTCTTTCCCTTTCCTTTCCTTTCCTTTTCCTTTCTTTTCTTTCCTTTTCCTTTCCTTTCCTTTTCCTTTCCTTTCTCCTTTCTTTCTCATTCCTTCCTTTCTTCTCCTTTCCTTTCTCTTTTCCTTTCTTTCTCCTTTCCTTTCTCTTTTCCTTTCCTTTCTCCTTTCCTTTCTCTTTTCCTTTCTTTTCTCCTTTCCTTTCCTTTCCTTTCTCCTTTCCTTTCCTTTCCTTCCCTTCCCTTTTCTTTCCTTTCCTTTCTCCTTTCCTTTCCATTCTCTTTGGAACAGAATTAAAAAAACTAAAGAAAGCATTGGGTGGGGGAGAAACAGATATGAAAACATTTTTTTAAAGTGAGAAAGCAGCATCAGAGTTGTCAGAAGAATAATTCGGGGCTTCCAATTCGAGGTGGGGGGGGAGGGCAAGAGCAAACAAAATGAGACCCAGGTAGCTGTGAGGAAGGAAGCAATATCTACCTCAAAGCAAAACAGTTTGCCTTTAGGGCAGGGGGTCCTCAAACTTGGTAACTTTGAGACCTGTGGACTTCAACTCCCAGGCGGCCTGCTTTAGCGGCTGGCAGGCTGCTGAGAAATGGAGCACAGCAGCAGGTTTTCTTTAATAGGGGGAGCTTATCTAGGGTGTCACGTGCTGGTTCTAGGGTTCTAGGGTGAGGGGTGTGTGTGTTTTGTGAACATACAGTTCCTCTAGACAGAGGTCTCCAACCTTAGCAACTTTAAGACTTGTGGACTTCAACTCCCAGAGTTGCTCAGCAAGCTTTGCTGTAGCTTTGTTGGCTGAGGAACTCTGGGAGTTGAAGTCCACAAATCTTCAAGTTGCCAAGTTTGGAGACCCCTGCTCTAGGAGACCTAATTTAATCAATGCTGTATTTGCAGACCTTATCCTTTGATATGTGGATTAGGTGTGGGTAACTTATTTGAGGAAGTTTGTTAATTTTAGTTGCTTAACTTAGTTTCAGCTTGACGGTTAATTATCTTGCAGAGCCACTGATTCTCAGGCCATTGTGGATTCTGTTAATATTTTAAGGGGAAGTTGGAAACAGTATAAAGAATAAAATATATTTGGATACAAAAGAAAAGAGAAAGAAACCAATTTCCAGTCTTTTTTGCAGCATACAAACATAACTCCTAACTATTTCCACCCTCACAAACTGCAGGACGTGGTTCCCTTGTTCATCAATCCAAAACTAGACTTTTGGAGCTTCGAAAGCCAGATGGGATAACACAATTGCAGTCGTAGGCCAGCATTATTAATGTCAGAATGTTTTCCTTATACATTTACAATATATTTAAATTAAGGATTGTTTTAAGACAGCATAGACCGCAGTGATGCCAATATTATAAAAGGCAAAGGATGGCTCCTGCCATTATGATAAATGAGTGTAACAGATTGCAAAACTTGCATACAGGAAGACATATATTTTTTGTATAGGAAGATATATGCTTGGAAAGATGAGATATTCCTTTACAAAACCTTAGTTAATTATAGATAAAGAAACATCCCTTTTAACAGAACATGGAAGAAAGGAAGACATGCACAGGAGGAAAATTGTCCTTGACTTATGACCGTAATTGAGCTTGCAATTTTGGTCCTAAGTTGTGATAGTTGTTACAACTTAGGAGACTGGGCCAAGAGATGCTGCCAAGAGAGGGAACGGCCAGAATGGCCAGAGACATAACCCAGCATAATCCGCAGCTAGGTAGTGGGTGGGTCAAGGTTGAAAAAAACCTTGTTCTGATTGGTGCTGGCAGGATCTTAATTCTGGATTGGCAAAAATCCCATCCAGCATAGTCAGCATGACCAATTCCAGAGGGTACTTTTGGGGGTGGACACAAATACAGAATCTTCCAGATCTTCTGGAGATTCATGCCTGAGGGAGGATTTGAACCTAGCTTTCCCTGAATACCAATCCAGCACCTTAAACACTACCCAACATCAATTCTTTCCCAAATCCCTGTCTTCTCGGTAGTACTATCCAAAGGGGTGGCCTTTGCTGTCTTCTGGGATACCTTTCAACTTTCCAGTCTGGTTTTTTAATTCTTGGATTTCCTGGTGGTCTTCTATCCATGCGGTAACCAAGTCAAATCTGACTTCTCACTTTTGAAGACCAACCAAGGTTTGGCAAAAACAGGGGGCACTTCATATGGGGTGTGGCTATGATTTTTCCAGGTTCTTGCAGGGGGATAAAAAGAGTTCCCCACCCACCCTCAGGCATACGTCCAATTTCGTCTAAATGTTCCATTTCAAAACAGACTAGCAATGAATCATTAATGTGCAGCAGTTGCTCTTTTGAGATCTGAAAGATATTTTAGAAGCTGCAATGTGGTGACCTGGGCTTCCCATGGAGGTCTCTGTCTACAGCTCAGCCAGGGAATCTGAGAGGGGTTTATCTCCTCCCCCTTGTCTAGGGGCAGCCCTCAGGTGAGGAACTGCCTGCAGAGTCATGTTTCCTGCTGACCTGGCAGGGCAGGGAGGGGAGCAGCAGGTCTCCCATAAACCAGAGATGTCGTCTCTCTCTCTCTAAACCAATCTTCCCTCCCCAGATATATTGGACCTCAATGCCCATCATCTGCAGGAAGTAGTCAAAATGAAGGTTATTTCAATGGAAGCCCGGTGTTGGCTGGGAAGGAGATTGTAACAAATTAATAAAGTTGGAAGGGATCTTGTAGGGTTAGGGTTAGTTCCCACAACTTCCGAAGGTAACTTCTGGGGTGATTGTTCTCACTGTTAGAAAATTCCTCCTTATTTCCAGGCTGAATTTCTCCTTGTTCAGTTTCCATCCATTATTCCTTGTTTGGCCTTTGGGTGCTTTGGAAAATAGCGGTGAAGACCTGGCTTTTCTCCAAAGTGCAAACATAACTCCTAACTATTTGCCTTTAAATCTTTGATTTGGGGCCAGGTTTATGTTGTTGTTGTTGTTTTTTAAATTTTAAAAACTTTATTGAATACAAAAAATTAAAATATACCAATATACAAACTCGAAAGACAAAAGATTCATACAAACGTCACAATAATCTCTGTACTAAAACTAGTTAAACTTCTTTACATTTGACAGTGAGTTAAATATTTCCTAAATTATATTATGTGGCAATTGTTTGTTGTTACTTTTAGGTTCTCTGTTATTTATATTCTATCAAACATAATATTCTATTATTAATATTTGTTGTTGGATTATATTTATTTTTACCAATAAATTCCTTCTATTGATTGTTAAAAAAATGGAGTCTTAAGTCTAACATTAACTTAATAACTGTTTGTTATTGTATGGGTCATAATCTGTATCATAAATTTGTTTTCTTCCCTTAGTTCCCTTTTTCGTTTTGTTTGCGTTCTAGCCATTCATACCACTTATTCCAGATCAAGTAAAATTCTGCCTCCTCTTTTCCTTTTAATTTTAATGTGCAGAAATAGTTTATGTTGGTTTTAAGGTTGGTTTGGTTTTATAGTTTTAATAATGATTTTATGTGTCTTTTGGTTTTTGATGGGAGCCGCCCAGAGTTGGTTGAAAGATGGGTGACTACATCATTCATCATTGTCATCGTCATCATCTTAGCCATTGTCTATCCAGTGCAGGATGAAGGCCTTTTGTGCATGTTTGCAGCCCATACAATCCTGAGGTTTCTTTTGCCAATTGGGCCTGCCGATGTCATCGATCCATCTTCTTTTAGGTCTCTTTTGTGGGTGCTTTAAATGTTCTAAACAAACAACTGGGGGAGTTTGATTATTTATTAAATTTATATGTCACCCACCTCAGACTGCTTGGCTACTCAGGAGGTGCAGCCAGGTTTAGGGAAGAAGGCCATCTTAGCAGACTAAGCAGGATGTCCCCACCCAGCTGACCAACAGGCACCCCAAAGAAGAGGCAGTCCCTCTTGATTTTTCCATTTTATTGTCCACAAAAGTTTGCTCAGAGGCATAATACTGTCACCGTGACACTGAGCGCAGCATCCCCAGCAATGCCCCACCAGGACACAGCAGCACCCCCCACTCAGAAAAAGCACAGTGTGTTGGACGATGGCAGCTGCTGAGTCGCTAACAGTGCTCGCACACATACACACACACAGCCACACAATGTTTCCCAACTCCTGGCCGAGACCAGCGGGGAGAGTTTTAAATAAGAAAACTAGATCCGTGTTTCTTAACGTTGGCGACCATAGCTGGCTGGGGAATTTGGGGAGTTACAAGTTGTCCAGTTAGGAAACACTGGTCTAAATGCTTCCCCATTTGCTGGAACACACACACTCACCTGCACCATTGACACACCCCCTTCTCACGATCTGGCCCTCACCTAAAGATACTCCCGAGGGGCAGGCAGATAATCAAGGCGCAGTCCTCATGCTAACATCAAAGTTTATATACATTATTCACATCCTCTGTTACCCAGCCAGTTAAATAACTATGTGGTTATATAGTGTTGAAGATGAGCTATGAGATGGGGTCAGTCTGATAAGGTGCTTATTAAAAAAATAATACTAGTCATAAAATGAGGACAGGAAGAAGAGTAAGTGAGTCCACAGGGCTGGCACCCCAGCCTGGCTCCTTGCGTTGCCCTCAAGTCCATAGAGGGGCAGAATTCGCCCTGGGGGATCATCTTCCAATCTAACGTAGCTTTGGAGTTGGCCCACCGCTGCACTCGTCCTTTGGTACCCCCATCTACAGAACCTCTGCAGGAGGAAAAGGAAAAGAAAAATCAAGAGACTTGGAGGACGAAATGCTCCAGACATAGCACGGTTCTGACCCGCCCAAGCTTCCCTGCGTAACACAGGACTAAAGGCAGGTAGTTCTCCAGTTACGAGCACAATTGAGCCATTTATGTTGCTCAGTGAAACATTGCTTCAGTGAGTTTGCCCCATTTTATGACCTTTCTTGCCCCTGTTGTTAAGTGAAACATATTGCATTTGTTAAATTAGTAACATGGTTGCCAAATGAATCTGTCTTCCCCATTGGTTTTGTTTGTCAGAAGGTCGCAAAAGCAGATCGCATGACCCCTGGACATTGCAACCGTCATAAATGTGAACCAGTTGCAAGCATTTGAATTTTTTTTTTAAAAAAAAGTTTTTTATTTTTATAACAAACAAAACAACAAATAAAATCTTCTTAATTATACAGTGTGTCAGTTCGGTACGTATGTCATGTGCACAAAACATATGTGTTCCCCAAACCCCAAAACTTTAACCTTAGACTGTCCTACTATTGACCTCACCCCTTTCCTAAGAGGTCTGTAGGGTGCGTGCATAAGCGCACCAACATGCCTACCATTCCTGTCCTATTGTTTCTTTTATTTTTCTTATATGTATCCATGTATTCATAACTATGTTTTACTCATACCTATTATCTTGTAAGCAATTGACAAACCAAATAAAATAAAAATAAAACAATATTTATAAACCTTTCCTCTTACATTTGCATTCGTATTATATATCCTACTCAACATTCCATATCATATTGTATCATTACTATATTATCATTAAAGTTTTTATTTCAATTCCAGGCTATCTTTAAGAATAAATCTCAACTCTTACTAAATTATATTCATATTATAACTTATTCAAAAACAATCAATTATAATGTATCGTTACTATTACAATATACTTCAATTTCTTACTCTTCTTTCTAGCCATTCATAAAATAAATCCCAAATCTTGTAATACTCCTTTTCTTCTTGCTCTCTAATTGCTAATGTTAATCATCTCATTTCTGCACATTCCATTATTTTCTTAATCACCTCCTCCTCCATCAGAATTTTCTCATTTTTCCAGTTTTGAGCAAGCACCTGAATTTTGATCACATGACCAAGAGGACGTTGCAATGGTGGTAAGTGTGAAAAATGGTCATGTCACTTTTTTCCAGTGCCGTTGTAACTTTGAACGGTCATTAAATGAACTGTTGTAAGACAAGGACTAGCAAAGCTGACATAGCTAGTCTTTGCCTTATGATCCCAATGGAGCTTCTAAATATCCATTGCCAAGCAAGGCAGTTGTTAAGTGAAGAGTGTCCCATTTCCCCATTTTATTACCTTTTTGCAATGATCGTTTAAGCAAATCACTACGTTTGGACGTTAAGAGAATCTGGCTTCCCACATTGACTATGCTTTGCCAGAAGATCCCTAGGAAGGTTGCAAATTACATTCTCGGGACTCTGGGACCTTGGAATCATTGCAAATACATGCCAGTTGCAAAGTTTGATGATGTGTGAACTATGGGGGATGCTGGAACGGTCCTAAGTGTGAGAACTGGTCATGAGTCACTTTTTTTCAATGCTGTTTTAACTATGAATGGTTATTAAACAAATGGTTGTAAATCGAGCGTGAGCTGTAATCCCTTTTCTGCCCAGATTGGCATGTCTGTTGTTGGTTTCACTCTATTTCTTCCCAAGAAGGAGGCCAAGGGCTCTTCGTCTGTACATTGATCCAGCGAAGGTCTTGGGGGGGGGGGGGCAGCAGGTAGCCCCACCCATGCCATAAAAGGCAGACTACTATGAAGACCAAAGCAGACCACTCCCCTCTTCTGCATTTGCTTCGCCTTGCTCACCAGCCTGCTGGCACTTCCAAGCACTGGATGTGTGGAACTGAATCTGGTTTATTCATTGGTGAGATTAATACCCTTTCCTCAAGAATATCCAAGTGGCATTCCTGGAACCCCTTCCCCGGTTTTTCTTGACCCCATCACCTTTGAGCTGCAACTGGGACTCAATCTTGTGAGCCTGCGAGATGTGAACCTGCTTTTAGTCTCTCTCTTTATTCTAGCTGGGCATCTGAACCACAGAATATATAGAACCACGAAAGAAAGCCACCTTGCAATTCTCCCCAGCTGAATTCTTTATCGTTTCTGTTAGGTTTCTTTAAGAATCCGAACTATTGGTTTACAATATATGGTTGTAAGTCATGATGACTCATCATTTTACTGAAGCCAGGATACTGACTGGCTGCAAGAAGTAGGCTTACTATAAAGCAGGAAGCCAGAGAGCACCTCTCTCCAATTCTCTCCATCTCTCTCCATTGCTGTATTGCTATGTTTGAGCTACGGTGTTGCTGTTTTACCTGCTGACTAAGATGGTTAGTTTTCTATTGTATTGACTGATGAATTGTGTATGAATCTTGGATTGAATTTTGGACTGTGCCTATATCCTGTATATAAAACCTTTACTTTAATACCCTTTAACTTCTTTGGTTGTTTGACTTTGTGCTCATTGCTATAACTTTGCACACTGCCTTCATTTGCTGCATACTCCTTGTAATCAAGGAAACTCTGCTAATACTTATCAGTTTCACACAGAACCTTATCTTGTCAGACTGAACACTCTACTATCTACACCTACAACCAGGATCCCCAAACGTTGTAATTTTAAGACTTGTGGACTTCAACTCCCAGAATTCTCCAGTCCACAAACCTTAAAGTTGCCAGGTTTGGAGACCAGGGGTGGGATTCTACCAGTTCGGACCAGTTCTATAGAACCGGTTGTTATGATTCTGTGCAGTTCGGAGAAACCGGCAAATCGTGTCACTGGCTGGCCCCTCTGCTCCCCTCCTGTCAGATTTCTTGCTTTCTAGCTAATCTAAATCACTGTTGTGCTACTTTGCCTTTCACCTAAAAGGCTTCCCCGAGGCCCAGTCAGGAGTGGTATTCAGGAGGTGGAGGGTGAGGGAGAATTGGCCGGAGAGCAGAGCTGAACCTTCCTTAGGACTGAAGCTTCTATTTTTAGTGCAGACTCAGGCAGCAGATTGCAGAAAGGTAGATCTGTGAGTGAATCTGTGATTCTGCAAGCAACTCAATCTGCTTTGCCTGATTTTGGGTAAAAGTTGCTCTCTTTTTTTATATATTAAAAAATTCAATATTTACATAAATATTTACAATATTTACATACAAGCCACACCCACTCAGTCACATGACCAGCAAGCCACACCCACAAATTAGGCCATGCCCACAGAACCAGTTGTCAAGAAATTTGAATCGCACCCCTGTTGGTGACCTCGGACCTACAATTACACAACCAGTCTTGCAGTCCTTTCATTTAGTGACCATCGAAATTAAAACTGCACTGAGAAAAATGATCCTAGCACTTACCAGCGGCATCTCCACGATCACACATGGTCACCACCATCAAAATTTAGGTGTTTGGGCAACCAGCATGTATTTACAACGTGTCAAAACAAAAACATTCAGTTTTATAAATTAGAGGAAATGGATCGTGTTTTTCTGTTGCCAGCATACTTTATTTACAAAATAACTAAGAAACCAAAGAAACAGCAGTACCATTCTACTAAGCAAGCAAAGAAACTATAATGAAAGATGAAGTAGAAGTAAACCTCCTCCCCTGCACACATGTGCAGTAAAACAGAACATCACAAGACACTCATATCTTGTTACTATGGAGACTTTGATAACCAGACCAGCTTATTTTGTAAACTTCTGTGGAAAGCTCCTCAGACAAACAAAATAAACGCAGTGACACAATGGTTGCAACCTCCCGGGGGGGAATCCCATGATCACCATTTGCAACCTTCCCAGCCAGCTTCTGACAACAAGTCAATGCGAAAGCCGGATTCACTTAAGGACTGTGGGATTCATTTAACACTGCTTAAAATTTGCTAATAAAAGGTGGTAAAATCGGGCTTGACTCCACTTAACCTTTCTTAGTAACGGAAATTCTGATCCCAGTGGTGGCTGTAACATCGAGGAGTTCTATGGTCTGTGAACTGTTAGGGAGGGGCTGTCCTCACCCTCTTCTCTCACACATGATACCTGGGCTGAGTTGCCTCTTGACTCCTCTGGAATGCAGCCCCTCCCTCCTGGGAGCCTATATTCCATCCGAGGCAGAAGATGCTCCTTGCTGGGAATGGAGGCTACCTTACCTGTGACCTGGGGCGCCTTGGCCACTGCATTGTTGAGGAAGGGCTCCTTGTTGGCAAAAGGCAGGATGGGCTCATCAGCCATGCTTAGCCCGGACCTGAAGGATGCTCCCGTCCACTAGGCTCTTGGGGAGAGGGGAAGCCATTCTCATGCTTGCTGGACTGCAGGCCATTCACCAGGGCCAGGGTGGGGTTGATGGGGGAGCTGCAGCGAAAAGAAAAGTGGGAGGAATGTGAGGCAATCACAAGCTTCCTCAAGGAGATGGGAAGACAAAGGCGGGCAGAAGGAAGGACATCCTGGAGAGCAGATCCTTGCAGGTATACACACACACACCACAAACTGTTGTTTTAGCCCCAAGTGTTCTCCCCTGCATTAGCGTGAAGGACTTTTGAGCTGGCCTTGGATGATAGGAACAAGGAGGGGAAGGAGCCTTGGTGGTGCAGGCTGTTAATCATCTAGCACTTAGTGCAAGGCTGCCTGCAATTAGTGTGCAGGTTCGAATCCCACCAGGCTCAAGGTTGACTCAGCCTTCCATCCTCTCGGGGTAGGTAAATTGTAGGACCCAAGATTGTTGGGGGCAATAAGCTGACTTTGCAAAAATGCCACTTGGGGGGGCCAAAAAGCCCTAGTAATAAGCAGGGCATATACAATGGAATGAAGGCTATTGCCGAGCACTTAGTATGGTGCTCCTTAGACTGTAAGCCACCCTGAGTCTCCGGAGAAGGGCGGCATATAAATGTATAAATAAATAAATGGATGGATGGATGGATGGATGGAAGGATGGATGGATAAAGAAGCCATTCAGGAGGACTTGGAGCAAGCATTCCACACTCTCCAGAGACAGAAAGGAGGTTTCCAAGAGCCAAACCATCAAACCATGCCCCATATACATCAAGAGACAAAACTATTGTTGAATTTGGCCATTGCTACTACTACACAGGTGCTGCACTGTGGCTGTAATCCAATTACACTGTAATTACACTGTAATTACACTGTAATTACACTGCGGTGTAATCCAAAGTGCTGGCTGGCACTTTAAAGCCCTGCCTGGCCTGGGATAGGGTTACCTGAAGACCGTCTTCTCCTGAGAGTTTCTACCTGTCCAATTCTGCCTAGTAGATTGAGGATGCTATGGCTCCTGTCAACTGGCAGGCCCCAGGAGACATGCCTCCTTGGCAGTAGCCCTGCCCTTTGGAACATTCCTCCTTTGGTGCTCAGGATGGCCCCGACCTTTTTAGCCTTTTGTAAAGCTTTCAAGATCCTAACCTTTAAAGAGTAGATTAGGGATCTCCAAACCAGGCAAACATTAAGACTTGTAGAACTACAACTTCCAGAATTCCTCAGCCAAACCAAGAATTCAGGAAGTTGAAATCCACAAGTCTTAACGTTGCCAATTTGGGAGACCCCTGGATTAGATGATGGCACATTAACATAGACTGGAACTAGGTTCTTGTTATTTTAATGTTTTATTTTTTAACTGGCTGAGTTTTAAAGATTTTTTAAAATGATTATAGGTGTCTTTTAATTTTTAATTGGGAGTCTCTCCGAGTTGGTTGAAAGATGGGTGGCTATATCATGTTTTTTAAATACATAAGTAAAATCAGGTGATGTGGTTCTGGAAATATTAGGGGGGGCATTACCTGGTTGCACTGTTAATTTTTATGTCTTATGATCATTTTCAGCTTGCCTATATATTTTTATAATCTGTAACTGTTCTTGCATTTTTATGGTTTTAATTAGTGTGAGATTGTTTGCTGCCCAAAATCAATTGGATTGAGATACTATATAGATTGAAGGTTGGTTGGTTGGATGGAGATGATAGATATATGCTAAACAACTCAAGTTCTTGTATTCCAGGAAGAGTTTGGTAATGTGGCCCCTGCAGCATCAGAGGCTCACTGTAACCCTGATTTCAGCCATCTCCCACCTGAGATCTTGCAAAAGTTTGGTATAAGATCCTGGAGTGAGAGCACTTGGAACATTTTGGAACAGTTTTGGAACATTTTTGTTTGCGTGTTTGGGTGCTCAGCCACCTGAGAAGATTGCTTTTCCCTGAATTATCCAAATGAGATGTTTGCGGTTTTCCCAAGATTAAGAGGTAAGATTGAAACAAGCTGAAAGGCAGAAGAAACAGAAAAAAGGAATTGGAGAAGGAAATAATATGGCCCTGATAAAAATCAGCAGGACAAAGTTTCCGACAAAGTTCCTTGTGGATGGGAACACTCAAGTTTTTATCCCATTCTGATCCCAGAGGATTCCAAAATTGTGAAGAAGCTGCACCACCCTTGGAAGGGAGCCCAAATGTGAACCTTGATCCCGGTGTCCATATGCTTTTTTTCAGGACACAATAATGCATCTATTTTTTAAGCAGCTGCATCACATCTGCTCACACACGCTTCAAGCCAGGTTTCTGAACCTCGGCAACTTGAAAATATCTGGACATCAACTCCCAGAATTGCCAACCACTTGGCTGAGGTGAAGTCCTCACATCTTGCCAAGGTTGAAAAACACGCTAGATAATTTGACTGATCTTGGAAAAAAAGGCTCAACTGGTTGATCTGATCTGTAACTGGATGGAGGGATACCAGAAAAACCCATGGTGTCCAGAAGTTCCAGCTTTAGTAGTTCCTTCTTTATTATTGACAAGAAAACCACCTAGACATGTGAAGCTCCACTCAAGGGAAACATTTATCTTTCTATACCAGAGCTATCAAACTCCCAGCCCATGGGCCAGATGTGTCATGTGCTGGCCACACCCACACCCAGTTTAACGAAGGGAGAAAAAGTTATGTGACGCTGCCATGATAACACGAGTTTGACACCCTTGTTCTATACTAACAAAGAAGGGGATTCTGGGAAAGTGCCTGCCATGCCATTTCTGTCTGTTCTGACCTGCTTTTCCAACTCTTTATATACCTGTGCTGTATGCCCTCTGGACTCAGCCCTTTGCGACTGGCCGGGCTTGAGGGTTGCATCTCTGGCAGCTCTTCTTCCTTGGGGAGACTTCCAGGGTATTTCTTGCCGTCTGAAAATGGAATAAAATCTTCTATTAAGCACCCTAGAGCAGGGGTCCCCAACTCCCGATCCGTGGACTGGCAATAGTATGTGGCATGCCAGAAATCGTCTGCGCAAAGCAGCAAAGTCCCATCCACAGGATGCAGCCAGCACACAAAACCAGGGCCCTCTCCGCTCCAAGGGAAAACCTCTCTCCACAGAACTGGTGCCTGGTGCCTGGTGTTTTGTAGAGCGGCGGAATCACTGAGGCAGACAACCAGAGCAACTTCAGCTTTAACTTTATTTACAGAATAAAGGGTTGCCACAACTACCGCACTAACTCAGCAGCCAGCTGGAGCGGCAACAGCTGATGCTGTTTGATAGCTCCTTTTATAGCCGGCTGTCAAACAGCACCAGCCAATGGCAGTGGTCTGTGTTCCTGCCAGAAACACGGACCTGAGTGAAGACTTCAGTCAGTACACAACATTGGGGCCACTGAATCCTAGAACCTCTTCCTCCCACCCGCTCCCCAAAGAAGCTGGATTTCTCAATGGGACCCAAAATGAATCTATATTCATCCACGGTGAGTATATGAGCAGAGTTCATTTATAAATGACAGAAACAGGCTCACAAAATTATAGGTTTGTCCTCAATATACAACCGCAATTAGGACCAGAATTTCCATTGCTTAGCAGTTGTTAATTGAGTCACACCTGATTTATTTTTTGCCGTAGTTGTTAAGTGAAACATTGATGTTGTTAAATGAATGAGATAGCCATTAAGCGAATTTGGCTTCCCCATTAACTTTGCTTGTTGGAAGCCAGCTGAGAAGGTCACAAATGGTGACTTCATGACTCCGGGATGCTGGAATCCTCGTAAATACATGTTGGTTGCCAAGCGCCTAATTTTGAACATGTGATCCTGGAGATGCTGTGATGGTCAAAATGGGAGGACGGGTTGTAAATTCACTTTTTTCAATATTGTTACAACTTCAGATAGTTGCTAAATGAACGGTTCTAAGTTGAGGACAACCTGTAATCAAATTTCATAACAAGTATATTTAAAGATGCAAAAAAGGGATTCTCACCTGGGCCCATTCCACCCTCTTGTTTCTCTTCCTTGCCATTCACCATCTTCTTGTCCTCTTTCTTCTGCAAAAAAAAGGAGTGGGAGATATATTAAGCGAGAAGGAATCAGGTCTTCAAACAGTATTGTTGGCAGAAAAAGCGTCCATGCTTGCTATCTTCTCGTGGAAGGAAGGAAGGAGGCTCATGACAGAAGGCAAAACATAAATGTCCCAAGATAAGATCCAATCTGAGTTGGACTCTGTGATCAGAGATTCTGTTTTTTGAGCTTTTGGACTTGTGCTGGAGCCCATCCTCAGAGAACTTCTCTCTCCTGGAACATGTGCTTCAGATTACATAAATCTCAGAAAAGTAATCCTCTGGTCCTGGTGACCGATCCAGAGTGGAAGAAAAACTGTCCACTTTTTCTGGGCATCAGTAAAAGCACCCAAAGATCCAAGGCTGCCCTATCATAAGAGGGACACAGCAGAGATGCTAAGTGGCGGATCCAAAACCCCTGTGGAGTAGCTGCGCATAAATGCTTAACAGTCATGGCAGGCTGAATTGTGCTCCCATTCCTTCAGGGCTGCTATCTGCTACCTCTTGGAGGCATCATCCTATCTAAGGCCAGAAACAGCAGCTCATGGTCCTCTCATCTGCCGGAAGAGACCAGGAAAATCAATCACCCTTGCATCAGCTCCCTCGGCTTTTCGCGTCCGTTTCATGATCTCTTCCAGACGCTGCAAGGAAAAGAAGAGGAACAGGTGGTCACAAGATATCCCTTTTCAACAGCAAAGGTTTCCTGTCTCATCATAATTTATAAGACGGTGAGAATATTTTGGGCATTATTTGGATGTTTTGTTGTGGAGTTAAGGATGCGAGACCAGGGGTCCCCAACCTTAGTAACTTTAAGACTTATGGACTTCAATTCCCAGAGTTCCTTAAAGCTTAAAGTTGCCAAGGTTGGAGACCCCTTTGCTGGACCATTCTGTACTTTTTCAAATCACAAAGGTTCACCCAGGGAAAAATGTAGCGGAGTTCTCTTCCAAACCTTCAGAATTTCCAAGTAAGATGGTTGTTAAGTGAATCGCACCCAACTGTACGACCTTTTGCCAGGGTTGTTAACTACAGTTGCTAAGTGAATTTATTTATTTATTTATTTATTTATTTATTCCATTTATATACCGCCCTTCTCCCGAGAGACTCAGGGCGGTGAACAGCTCATCTAAAAACCCCACAAAGAATACAAAAGTTAAAAAATATTAAATTTCAATCGGCTGCTTGATAAAACTAACAAAACCCCACCCCCACCCCTTAAAACCCAATTTAGAATTAATAAAATGGAGACCAAATTAAAACCATCTCAGCCAAGGCCGGCCTGCTCAAAGAGCCAGGTCTTCAACGCGCGCCTGAAGGCCCTCAGGTCCGTGCCGGTACGGAGCTCCGGTGGCAGAGTATTCCAGAGGGCGGGGGCACCCACAGAGAAGGCCCTACTCCTCAGTGCCGCCAGACGGCACATAGCGGCCGACGGCACCCGGAGCACACCCTCTCTGTGGGAACGCACCGGCCTGTTGGAGAACGCTGGCAGAATCTGTAAGGCATCCAAAGTATCTATGATATCAATCACTCTGAGACATATTCTCTCCAATTGATTTATTTAGGAACAGATCTGGTATGTCTAAGGCAATTTCCCAAAGTGAAAGTATTTCCGCACGTTACATAGAATCCACCTCTCTCTCCTCCCACTTCTACACTTCATAAATCATGAGAACCAATTAACTGCAACTGGAATTTCTTAGTACAACATACAGAATAAGCTTGAACTTTTCAACTCCTCCACCTCCCGTTCCATTAAATGTGGCAGCTGAATTTCAAAGCTGACAGAATCATGAGATCATTTAGCAACTCTGGCTTTTCCCATTGACTTTGCTAGTCAGAAGCCAGTTGGGGAAGTTGTAAATGGAGATCCCAAGACCCCAGAACTGCAACGATTGTAATTAAGACACCGGTTGCAGTACTTGAATTTTGATCACATGACCATGGGAATGCTACACTGATGCTCACTTTTGGGGTGGATTTTAACTGTGCTTGCCAATGAAATTGTATTTAACCCAAAACGTCATGGTTTTCCAATTGCAACTCTTTAAAATCCAGGGGTTCAGGCGCTAACAGCCAGACCCACTCATGTTGAGTACAGATAGTCCTCATCTTAAGACCCACAATTGAGCCCAATGTTTATGTTGCTAAGCAAGAAATTTGTTAAGTGAGCTGTGCCCCATTTTATGATCTTTCTTGCCCCTGTGGTTAAGTGAATTGCTGCAGTTGTTAAGTCAATAACATGGTTCTTTAAGTGAATGTCGTTTCCCCGTTGACTTTGATTGTCAGAAGGTCACAAAAGGGGATCACTTTGGGACACTGTGACCGTCATAAATATGAGGTGGTTGCCAAGCATCTGAATTTTGATCATGTGACCACAGGGATACTGCCACGGTCGTAAATATGAAAAATTATCATAAGTCACTTTTTTCAGTGATTTTGTAACTTTGAATGGTACTAAACGAATTGTTGTAAGTCTGTACCTGTACCTGTAAACTACTTTATTGCTTTGTGTCTATTTCACAGGAATCTTCTTAGAGTAGCAGCTTGTCCCCGGGGAAAGACTAGACAAGTCTAATAGCCTTCAAGGGAAGGTCAGACCTTGTGTCTTGTGTTTACACAACAACTCCAAACTATTCCCCATTTGACTCCGACTCCTCTCCAACACAGTGGGCTAACATAAGCTGGCCTGCTCGCTTGGGAAGCAAATCCCCAAGTGGCCCTTTTCCTATACAGAATAAAGCTATTAATAGAGATGTCCATATCTTGCATGATTAATTGGCGCAGCACTCCAGGAGCAACCAACTGGGGGTTCTGGAGCAACCCGCTTACCTTCTTCCTCTCCAGCCGTTCCTGTTCTTCTTTCTGGAAATGTTTCTCTCGTTCCACTCGTTGGCGTTCCGCCTCTTCCCGGGCCCGAGCCTCAGCTTCCTCCTTCTGCAAGGAGAGGAGAGGTGAGCACCTGCTGCGCAAAAGAAAGATCCTCCCCCCGTTTCCAGCTGCTGCAGAAGGAGCAGGACAGCAAGTGAGGAATGTGGGATTTTTCCGCGTTGGACCCTCCAAAAAACGAGAGAAAACAGGCAGTTCCTCTTGTAACTGGAAAATTCAGAGCTCCTTCCCTAATCCTTAAGAACAGGTAGTCCTTGTTTAGCAACTGCCTCATTTAGTGACTGAAAGTTATACTAGGACCAACCACCACCCCCAACTCGCAACACACCTGTTTCTGCAGCCGTTCTTGTTCCTCCTGCTCCGCCCGGGCCCGTTCCTGGGCCTCCTGCTCCTCCTGGCGGGCCAGCTCCTCCTCCTGCCTAGCCAGCTCAACCTGCTGCTGGAGGCGGTCTCTGGCCTCTTGCTGAGCCCGCTCCTCTGCTTGGCGCCTGCCGGAGGCCCAGAGTCAATGTTGAAGCATAAACCACGAAAAAAGAAGAATGGAAAGCACCTGCTAAGGGCGTTTTAGCATGCCCCCGAAGCAATAAGTATGCTTGCATCCCAGCTCACGCAAAGAGAAATAAAAACTCTGCACGTGTCCCATGTCACCCTCTCGTTTTATGCAATCTAGGTTAATTATCTCATCCCTTAATTCCCTAAGAGACAAAGATACTTGACCTAGAATGAGATAAGATGAGATTTTGGCTGGTCACTTGAAGGCTCATTGTGCCCAACTCTCCAGAAAAGAAAAATAACATTCTCAATGACCTCCATGAGGTCTAGAAACCTTGCTTCAGCTCCACTGGAAAACTCACCGCTCCTGCTCCTCTTGCTCCTTCCGTTCCTGCTCCTCCCTCTCCCGCTGTTCCCGTGCTTGCCGCCGTTTCTCAGACAGCAATCTGGCAGCTTCTTCTCGGTCTGTGGTGCCAGCCATCGGTTTGCCTGGCGTTGAGGGAGGAGGTGGAGGCATCGGACTGGCTGTCCCAGAGGGGCAGGGACTTCTATAGTAAGCCAAGCTTAGAGTTAGGCCACTTCCCCCCAGAAGGAGCCTCCTCACCTGCCCACCAACATCTCCACCCAGGCATCACTTTCATAATGGGAA
>JAGDQI010000088.1:0-25000 GCA_023653725.1 Bungarus multicinctus
ACCACTGGGGGTTATAATTTAGCCCATGCAAAAAACAAGTCTGGTATTTCAATTTATTCACTTCCTTTCCACATTAAAGATAAATTTTGATATCTGCCTGCCCTGGAATTCAGTAATTAGACAGGAAGTTGTGCCAACAATGTCTAGGGTGAAACACAGATGGGTATCTTTTGAAAATCCTAGAGCAGCGGAATATCCTATCAGGGTCAGAAGAAGGCTAGGAAATGGGACATTTCCTGTATATTTTATGATTATCTATGACAGTTTATATTTCATGCACCACAATGGAAACTGTTATAACTAAAAGGCAGGTATAAAACACACCAAAGAGAAATGGATTATGCAGGAGGAGGCTTAAGTCCCAAATCCAGCTCCAAGTGATTCTAAGGGGGACCAAGGCTGTTAGCAGAGACACCAACAAATCTCTACAATAGGATTAAAAGGCCCCTGCCTCCAACCCAGGAGCTGGGGAGGAGGTGAGTCGAAGGTCTTATCTGCAACATTCGAAGCCAAGAAAAGAGGGAATTAAATACTAGGTTGTAATTAGAAAAATGATGTTCTTAAAACTTAAATATACAGAACAGAAGAAAACAGAGTTGGAAGGGACCTTGGAGGTCTTCTAGTCCAACCCCCCTACTCAGGGCACCACTTCAGACAAATGACTGTCCATTCTCTCTTAAAAACTTCTGTGTCGGAGCGGCACCTGCAATTTCTAAGGTAAGTTGTTTCACTGGTTAATTGTTCTAACTGTCAGGAAATTTCTTCTTAGTTCTAGGTTGTTTCTCTCCTGGGAACTTATACTTTTTTAATGGGAGAGGGAGGGAGGGAGGAAGAGTGCAGAGAAAGAAATAAAGATGATTAGGAGCCTAGAGGCTAAAACATATAAAGAACGGTTGCTGGAATTGGGTATGTCTAGTTTAATGAAAAGAAGGACTAGGGGAGACATGATAGCTGTATGTAAGGGGTTGCCACAAAGAAGAGGGAATCAATCTATTCTCCAAAGCACCCGAAGGCAGGATAAAAAATAATAGATGGAAACTGTTGAATTGTGGGTGAAAGGAGGACATGGATCAGAGGTAACAGTAAGAAGTTCTTTATTCGAGTAACAGTAACCCATTGAAAAAACTCCGTCTGACAGTTCTTCTTTTATAGACAGGCCAACTAGTCACCTTTATTATTTTTCCACCTAATCAGCGGACCAGAGGGGAAACTTATTTATTTATTTTATTTATTTATTTTATTTAATTTATATACCTCCCCCTCTCCCAAATTAGGACTCGGGGCGGTGTACAGCCCAAATTAAAAATGATACTGTTACACAATAGAAAATTTAAAATAGATTTAAAAAGAATTAAACTAGTGGCTGAAGTTAAAATTACAATAGAAGTATAAAAACAGGGTAAAAAGTTAAGAAATTTAAAAACCATTCTAATAATACTAGGCCAGACCGGCCTGTTGAAAAAGGTGGGTCTTTAATGCACGCCGGAAGGTTCGTAGGTTAGGGATGGCCCGCATCTCCAGGGGTAATTCATTTCAGAGGGAGGGTGCTCCCACAGAGAAGGCCCGCACCCTTGGAGCTGCCAGCCGGCATCGCCCAGCTGGCGGCAATCCGAGGAGGCCCACCCTGTGAGAGCGCACTGGCCGGCAGGAGACCGACAATGGCAGCAGGCAGTCCCGTAAGTACCTGGGTCCCAAGCCATGGAGCGTTTTAAAGATGGTCACCAATACCTTGAATCGCACCCGAAAGGCCACCGGAAGCCAATGCAGCTCACGCAGGAGCGGTGTAACATGGGAGCTCCGAGAAGCCCCCAGAATCACCCGCGCAGCCGCACTCTGCGCCAGCTGAAGCCTCCGGATGCTCTTCAAGGGGAGCCCCATGTAGAGAGCATTGCAATAGTCTAGGCGGGAGATGACCAGGGCAGAAGTGACCGTGTGGAGTGCGCCCCGATCCAGAAAGGGCCGCAACTGGTAGATCCGACGGACCTGACAAAAAGCCCCCTGGCGACGGCCGCTATATGGTCTTCTAACGACAGCCATACATCCAGGAAGACACCAAGATTGCGCGCCCTCTCCAGGGGGGGTCAGAATTTCTCCCCCCACGGCCAGCGATGGAATAAGTTGGCTGTATCTGGGTGCAGGAAACCACAGCCACTTGATTTTGGTCGGGTTGAGTTGAAAAACTTCCTTTTTCATAGGCAACACAACAGAAACTAATCAAGGAGAGAACCAATGGTAGAACTAAAGGAGAACCATTTCCCAATTAGTTAGAACAATTGATCAGTGGAACAACTTGCCTCCAGAAGTCGTGGGCGTTCTAACACTGGAGGTTTTAAGAAGAGATTGGGCAGCCATTTGTCTGCAATGGCAGGAGGGTTTCCTGTCTGAGCAGGGGATTGGACTAAAGACTCCAAGGTCCCTTCCAACTCTGTTATTCTGTTCTTCCGTTGTTATTTTGATTAGTGTTTCTCAATCTTCCGTACCCCCAGCATGGCTAGCGGGGGAATGCTAGGAATTGAAGTGCAGACATCTTATTGAGGCTGAGAAACATTGTCATGGGATGATAAATTTGGAAAATTAGCAAAGCAATTTAGCCATTGGGTACTGTTCACTGCTGTTAGTCAGAAGTCTTTCTTGGCTAACTAAAACCCACAGAGAGATCTGCCAAAGAGAAGACAGCCTTCCTGCTCATTCCTGTCTGGTGATGTCACGCCAAGAGGAATCTTTCATCGTGTTTAATCCCAAAGACAGATGTTCCCAAATGCACCCGCCAGTTTCTGGGTGTCTAAAGGTTTGTTCTGTAGAAGTGGGGAGAATCCAAGGCTGACTCAGGAGAAAAACACGGTTGGCCATTGGCAAGCTAGAACTTCAAAAAGGGATTCAACCACAGAGACCATGCCATGTTACCTGGCCTTTGTCAGGTTGCCAGGTCGTCATCTGTCTTATTCCTTGTCTTTCAAAAATGAAGCAATAATCCAAAAATGAGCAGCTGAAAATTTTCCTGGCGACTTGCCTGCCAGCAAACGAATAGAAGCAATGGCTGTCAGGAAGAAAAGTTGGGTAATTGTGGGAAAGAATTTTGGAGATTCTGAAAGCTGTCGGTCCACATTGCAATCCTTAGACCAGACTTTTCAACCTTGGCAATTTTAAGCTCTCTGGACTTCAAGTCCCAGAATTCCCCAGCCAGCTAGATTGAAATTTTTGTTTTAAAGTAACTTCCTATCAATTCTATCAATCAGATTCCTATCAACTGTTGACTTGCCCTTGTTGAATTTCTTCCTCTTTTACTGCAGTTACCAGGTAGAGTGGAGATGGCACTCTGACATGACAGCTTGCCCTGATCTTGCCAATGGTTAAAAACACTGCCTTAGGTAAATTAGAAGTCTTATGACTCAGCACCCACTGTTGATTATTAGTAGGTGGGTGGGGATTAATGCTTCTTAATAAGCTACCCCTACTTAGCATCTGTTACTGTAGTTAGACCTTTCCTAACAGTCACCAGCCCATCAGTGACAAACACCACACAGAATGAGAGGGCTGATTTCTTCACAAGCTATACCCTATCAGGGGTGGGATTCAATATTTTTAACAACTGGTTCTGTGGGCGTGGCTTAGTTGGTGGGCATGGCTTGGTGGTAATGTGACTGGCTGGGCATGGCCAATTCAACATCACTCACATCGAGGCACGCATCTCCTCACCTAGCCTCTTGTGTCTGTGGGGATGCTTCAATAGTCGTAAGTGTAAAAAATGGTCATAAGTCACTTTTTTCAGTGCCATTGTAACTTTGAATGGTCACTCCACACAAACAAAGTACCAGCAAAGGAGGGAAAAATAACTCCAGAGATGTTCCTGAGACAGGAAGTCTAAGTCCTGCCAAGAATGTAAAAAGGGTTAACGGAGAGGCAGTTTCTGTAAGCAACACCAGAATGTTTCCTTCCTGCCTTCCTTACAGGATTAGGCCAATAATTTCTTCTAACAGCCGGTTCTCCGAACTGCTTAGAATATTAACAACCGATTCTAGAGAATAGGTGTGAACTGGTAGAATCCCATCCCTGTACCCTATGTCCCCTTCATCAGTCCCATGGAGTCCCTCTATGTCAGGGGTCTTAAACACTCGAAGAGCCATTTGGACAGAAAAGAAAATACCGGGAGCAATAATTTAACAACCCTGGGTGACTGGGTGGGCGTGGCCAACTCGATGTCACTCACTCCCACCCAGTCATCTCCTGCTCTGGAATATAGAGCGAGTCTCCATCCCCCGACAACCCCCTTACCTTCTCAGGCCAGGTGAGGAGTGACAGGAAGGGGCCAGCCAGGGGTGGGATCAGCCAACAGGGAACCGCAGCAGAGAGCCAAAAGAGCCACATGTGGCTCCAAAGCCACCGGTTGCTGACCCCTGCTGATCCTGCTGATGTCAGAGAATAAATCATGTGAGATTTAGTCACTTCATCCTCAGGAAGCTGATTTAAACAGAGTACTCTACTTACAAACTTTCGAGTTACAAACTTTTTGCCATTTCCAACAAACGCAACTCCATCCTAGAAGGTCCTGGAAAGCAGGAGAAGGTGGGGAAAGGTTAGTTTATGGCACACCACATGCATACGCTTAGCAATACTGTCTCACATTGGACAGCTGTGTGTACACCATTTTGGATGGTGCTGCGTCCCATCAGTTCATTCCTGGTGTTTCCTTTGCGGTGTTCTTCTTTTGTGTATTGACTATGAATTACAATATGTCTGGAATTAAGTATAAGAGTGGATTGTGCCAATTCATATATATATATTGTATATTCAGTTGGACTTATAAACAAAAAGGACTTTTAAACAGATTCTTGGAACGTAATCTGTTCATAAGTAGAGGAAAGTTTGCATCTGCAATACACCTGGTTACTGAATGGGGCCTCCAGAATTTCACATTGCTGCAGAATTTCACATTGACCCACTTGAACCACCTCCTTGAAATGGACCCACGGACCTTCCTTCCTGGCCGAGACCACTGTCTTAAAAAGCTGCAATTTAAGGCAAGCCCACTACCACATGCTTCTGGGATTGGGTTTCATTCTGAACTGCTGCTCTGCCCACAACATTTTTCCTCTGCTGAGTCAGGCTGGGAGACAGGCCTGGATAGAGTTTCCTAGCCAACCTTTGCTCCAAGTGAAGACAGTAGAGAAGTCTAAGCGCATGAAAAGATCAGGGCAAGATGCCATTTCAGAGTGCCACTTCTATTCCGCCTGGTAGTTGCTGTGGAATAGGAGGAAATTCAACAGAGTGAATTGTTGAATGAACGGAGAATGAACAGAGCCTTGGTGGTGCAGGCTGTTAATCATCTAGCACTTAGTGCAAGCTGCCTGCAATTAGTGCAGGCTCGAATCCCACCAGGCTCAAGGTTGACTCAGCCTTCCATCCTCTCGGGGTAGGTAAATTGAGGACCCAAGATTGTTGGGGGCAATAAGCTGACTTTGTAAAAATGCCGCTTGGGAGGGCCAAAAGCCCTAGTAATAAGCAGGCATATACAATGGAATGAAGGCTATTGCCGAGCACTTAGCATGGTGCTCCTTAGACTGTTAGCCGCCCTGAGTCTCCGGAGAAGGGCGGCATATAAATGTAATTAAAAAAAAAATAATAATAAAAAGCAAGTGCATATAGACCAGGGGTCTCAAATTCGATTTCATTGAGGGCTGCATCAGGGTTGTGTTTGGCCTTGGGAAGCCAGGGTGGGCGTGGACGGGGTGGGTGTGGCCAGCTCAACATCACTTGTTTTGGGGGTGCCTGTGGTGGCCTGAGCAGTCTACCAGTGAAAATGGGCTCCGGAGCTCCGTTTTCAGCTGCAACGGCCTCCTGCAACCCTCTGCCAGAGAAAACAGAGCTCCGGAGGGCCACATGTGCCTCCCCCCCCCCAAGCTCTGTTTTTGCTGGCAGAGGCACCCTGGGCAAGTCATTTGCTGTTTCCAGGACAGTCCTGCAGGCCAGATCTAAGCAACCCTTGGGCGGATCTGGCCCCTGGACCTTGATTTGACACCCCTGATATAGACAGTGTTCTGGTTTATTGTCACTAAAGGTTATTGATAATAAAGAAATATGAGAAATGTGACAAAGGAAGTTGCTTTAGAATAGTGCTTCTCAGCCTTGACCACTTTAAGATGGGTAGACTTCAATTCCCAGAGTTCCCCAGCGAACACAATGATTGGTGAATTCTGGGAGTTGAAATCCACCCACCTTAAAGTGGTCAAAGTTAAGAAACACTGCTTTAGACTAATCTGTCTCCATCTTAGCACCCTCCGATTCAAATTTTGCCCATACAATAAATCACAATTTCCTGGGGAACTTAGATCTTCTAGCTCAATATTGGCCACCTCCTGTCTTGTTTAAACTGCTGGCTTCCAGGTGTTTGGGGTCCTTAGGCTCCAAAACTTCCCATCAATCAAAATCTAACATACCTGGATTTGGCCAGGTTGGAAAGTCTGATCTCTACCTGACAAATGGATGGAATGCTTATTCAAGAAACACAGTTGGAACTGACAGGAAAATGATGCTGTGTTGGGGTTCAACATTCCAGTCCTTCTATGGCCTCCTTATTGCTGATTCCTCCCATGGCCAGCTTTTGTGGCCTCTGAGCTATTACAGGTAGTTCTCAAATTATGACCATTTGTTTGGTTTGAAATTAAAATGGCACTCAAAAACGTGACATGACTATTTTTCACATGGCTGTGTTGCAGCTTCTCCAAGGTCACATGGTCAAAATTTGGACACTTGGAAATATGTGTGTATATTTACAATGGTTGCAATGTCCTAAGGTCATCTTTTGTGACTTTCCGACAAGCAAAGTCAATGGGAAAGCCAGACTGACTTAACAACCATATTATGTGTGGCAACAAAGGGCATAAAAAGGGGCAGAATTCACTTTAAAACTATCTTGCTTAACGACAGAGATGTGAGGCTCAGTTGTGGTCATAATATCAGGACTCTCTGTACTGAGATCTTCCCATCCTATGTTCCCACCTCAAGAATCCCATATTCAAACTTCAGGATTCTCCTAAGTTGTTTTGGGTTAGATAAGTCAATGACATTCCCAACTTGATCATCAATTGGAGAGAACCCTTACATCATGCCGCATTCATTGCATTTGAAAATGTGGTGACCTGTAGGAGAATTGTAACCTCCACATTGCTGCAAAACTGAGAAAAATGTCATGAAATGGAATCTTACCCCCACTTCCCATTTTCAGCATCAGTTTTTCAAGGCCAACTTTGCCTGCCCCCCCCCCCCCCACCACCACCGCTTAGACATTGGAATAGACAGCGAAGCAGCTGGCCTCTCTCGTGGTGCTTCAGGGTCTGATCATAATTGAGTCATAGATTTTTCTGTACATCCAATCAGATCAGCTGCTTCTGAGATTGCAGAGGGCCGTAACTCATTCTGCAGAAGAGCCACTGATTGATTTTTCCAGTCATTATATGCATCTGCTGGCAGGCTGGCTTTCTCTCTTGCAAATTATTCCTCTTAATGCACCATCAATCAGAGTTTACCTGAGCCTGAAGCTGGGGCTTTGGCACGTTCTTCTTCCTTTCATCCTTCTTTGATCTCCATCAAGCCACAAAAGAAGCTGGATGCAACGTCTGGGCAGTAAAGATGCTGTTGAAAGCTGATGCTGGCAGTATGTCAACCTGTCACCCTCTGGAGGAAAGGTGTACAGCATTTGCAATTCCTAAAAGGTTTTTCAAAGTGCATAGGGGCAAAGGTAGTGCCTACGTGCAGCTCCTTCAAGCAGCTGGGTCCGTGCCAATTCTTTGAAGGTTTGTGCCTTGCTATGCTGCAAAGCTGCTATTTGGAACCAAATCTGAAGCCCAGAATGGTCCTATTCCAGTTGTGTTGGGATGTCAAATTTCAGAATTCTTAGGAGCAATACCCACCCATCTAGAGAATGTTGATTGATCATGGCTGATCTAGAAACAAATCTAAAAATCTGGCCTTAAGTCATAGTTTGTTGTTGACAGTGCATGGCAAAGTGTAAACCATGCTTTATGGTTTAGCATGTGTTAACTCACTTATCTGTGTTGTATTTAACTAATTAGATCGAGTATATCATGCTTTGTCATAGTATGCAAATTCAGACTATTTCATTCTATCCTTAAAGCCATTGCACAATAGAGCAAGCGTACTAGAAGATTGAATAACAAGCGAGAAGGTCTTGAAAAAGACATTCAAGTGCCATGATGTGTTTCTACCTATAAGATTCAGAATTGTGCAAGTTGTGGTATCCTCTGTGACACTCTATGGAAGCAAAAGTTGGATTTTAAAGAAGCAAGATAGAGAAGAGAATTGATACTTTGAACTTTGATGTTGGAGAAGATGCCTGAGAATATTATGGGCAATCAAACAAATGGATCATCAAACAAATCAACCCAGAATTCCCACTTGAGACACAAATGACCAGGTTCAAATTATCCTACTTCAGATACATTATGCAACGACCCAATTTTGGGTCAGAGAATGCTCTGAGCCTGGGAGAGGTGGAAGGAAAGAGAAGATGACCAGCAGCAAAAGGGATAGACTCAGTTACAGCAGCAATGGGTGCACTGTTAGAAGAGTTGAAGGTTAGGAACAGGTTGTCATGGAGAAATTCTATTTATCTGGTAATTAAGAGTCAACAATGACTTGATGGGATGCACTCAATCAATCAAGTTTCTAGTAGTTTCATTTCTACTCTGAATCCAGAGGACAACTAGATAAGCAGGAGTGCTACCTCCAAATGTCACCAGTATTCTGCCCTCTGTAATTATTGACTGAATGTATAAAGGTAGAGAGATAATTCCACAAAGCATCCATACAAAGTCTTTTTATTGGTTCATCAGGCATCCTCAATATAACTCACAGTTATGATGAGATTCTTGTCAACGTCCAATTCTTTGCATATCTGTCTTTCTGGGTAAAAAGATGGTTATCTCTTATCCCTTTCATCCCATATCATAGAAGCAGGGGTAGAGATGCTAGCACGAGTTGGGTTCAGGCAAGAGTGAAGAAACCTCCCCCATCTCACCAAGGGTCAATTCAGTGATCAATCAGGATTACAGATGTGGCCACATGACATGAACTACATTTCCCAGGATACTTAACTACATTTACCATGATGCATTCGCTTAAGGGGACAGCTCTCAATTCCTAACTAACTATACCAATTCCCATTAATCATAACTGGCTGGACAGCACAACCAGGATCAGAGCACCTGGTTAAAATGTTGACAGCAGCAAGACTATTGTATGCACAAAAATGGAAGGACACTTCGATTTCTACGATGGGTTGCAGAAGTTGACAGAGTTGGCTGAAAATGGCAAAAGTGATTACTTTGATTAAAGAAAAGAATATAAGTACTTTTGTTTCCACATGGAGATCTCTTCTGAACTTAGTGCTTGATGTGGAGAAGAATGAAACTGACTTTTTTTACTGATTAGACTGACAGATCTTTCTAGAAATGGCTTGTTCATATTATTATGAAAAAGAAAAAAGCTGTGACTTGATGTTAATGCCTTATTTTACTGTAGCAGAGAGAGTCGGAAGTCTATGCTTCTTTTTTTTCCTTATCTTTCCTCACTTCTCTTTCCCCTCCCACTTTACTGCTGTTCTATTTACTTTGTATTTTATAATACTTTATTATAATTCAATAAAAAAAGCATTTTGGAATGAAGGTCACCAGGATCTACACCAATGTTTTTCGATCATTTCAACTTGAATATGAGTGGACTCTCAGAAATCCCCAGCCAGCATGCCACTGATCTACACTACAACATCCCTCTTGCACACCTCACACAGAATGGCCTCCACCCTTTCCTGTGATATCAAAGAAAGGAGCAGCATCTATCCATGCACGATCTTGTATTTGCTTTGCAAGAACACGCCCTCCTCATTTCTGTAGAAACTTTGCAAATAGAAACTTGCCTCTCTCTACAATTCCTGTCATTTTTTCTGACTGTCATCCTAATTCTTGGTTCATTTGTCTTCTCTGTTGTGTAACGTCATATCATCCTCACCTTTCCCTGCCAGAGGGAGATCCTGTTAGTCCCCAAGATGTCATCGTGCAGTTCCTTGATCCTTACATACCTGAGGGAAGACTCAGCCTCCACCATTCTGGAACATGTCTCTTACCATCTCACTGAATGACAGGGAAACCACCGTGCAGTCCCAACCCCCACTGCTGGGGGCCCCACCCTTTTTCAGAAGAAGTCTTACCCAAAGTGATGCTTCCCCAAAAGTCTCTTTGGGCTGTGGAGTCCAAAGAGCAAAACATGAAAAAGCAAAGAGTGTGGTGGATTTCTTGCAGATGTTTCATTACCAAGTAACTAGGTAACATCATCAGTGCTAGAAAGGAGTGAGGTTTGCTCTTATTTTTATATACTAATGGCTTGCCCTGTCTGTGTTGGTGGGAGCGGTCTTGGCGGTTCCTTGGTTAGTTAGTAGCTTGCTTGTTTGCATTGGCAATTTCTTGGTTAGGGTGTTGTTTATTTGATTGTTAGTCTAGTGTTAATCTTGGTGTTAATCATAGGATTGCTGGTGAGGGGGACTTTCTGTTTTGTTTGCTTTGGTCTTTTTGATTCTCTCTTTCGAGTGTATGTAGATGTTGTTTATCTCAAAGATGAACAAGAAAACACAATTTTTATTTGTTTTTCTTTTGGCTTGCAAATGGGTAGATTTCCTCCACTCCTGTTTGCTCCACTGCTGCTTGCTCCACATGATACAACTTTCCCATCAAAAGACCTGCCCATTGCAAATCTGGAGGCGCTTGGACCTCAGTGAGGTTTACCCTTTAGGGTACAGGATGGTGTTTCAATCATATTTGTCTACAAGAAGCAACTGTCCAACTTATTAAGACATGGGTAACTGTGAAGTTCTTTGTGCTCCCTGAGCTTGTTTGCTTGTTTGCAGTGTTGAAAGAAATATCCTTCTGGGTTCAGTTCCAAGTGGGGAAAAAGACACTGGAAACATGGAGGCTGCTTGGAAGGTTTAATGGTGTACAGGACCACATGGCCTGGAGCTCCAGAGAGGGATGATCACATACTTCAAGGTGAGAAGGTCAAGAAGAAAGGACGGAGGTACCGAGAGTGCTGGGTTTTATACCCTCTGTTGGGATTTGAATTGGAGCTTGTATTCTAATTGGTTGTCAGACTCCCTGGGGCAACTCTGTGGGCTGTCCTGAGTTCCAGGCTTGGTCTAGCCTTGCTGGGCGATGATGCCCTTAAAAAGGCTTTTGGCAATTTCTATAGCTTTACCTGGAGTTCCTTCTTATGTAAAGTATTCTGGCCCAGGCCTTAATGGCCCACCTGCTTCCGGAGTGAGTTTCTGCTTCTTGAGTGACTATTCTTTTTAGGAGAAATATTCTGCCTTTTTAATTTAAGACTAAATCTATATTACCCTAGGCTATTTCAATTTTCTAGGAGAGATGTGGGTGCTAACGTCCTACAGCAGACATCTCATTACCCAACTAGCTAACTTAATCCATGCCAGGATTATGTTACTTAGGTAATGAAATCCCTTCAAGGAACCAACCAAAGCTCAGAGAGTATCAAGAACTGTGCAGTTCAACCCTGAGCTACAGGCATTGCCATCTATTGAAATGAATAACTACTGATACTGATGCTCTGAAGGTGAATCAGAGGAGTGGATGGTTGAACAAACAATTACCCCCACTGGTAATAGATTATTTTATAATACAGACTGGGATTTGGGCACTCCAAAAAAAGAATAGTTCTTCACTGTTATAAGCTAAGTAGAGTTGGATCTAGTTAATACTAGAAATCCCAGAGCTGTGAAGTAGACGGGGAAGTCAAAACAACTTCCTGAAAGGAGCCACTTGCCAAGAAAACAACCCGGATGAATCACAAGAAGTCAAGCTTAACTCAAAAGGAGATGTTACTTTTATCATCCACCATTGAAAGCCATTACAGTTCAATGGTAAGATGAATGAATAGGGCACCACCATCTGGCCACGTAGCAACATTGCAGGGATACTTCAGAACTTGATTGGGGGCCTTCTATAGATTTTGCATTGCCCCAGATTTTCTGGATAAAAATATTAATGCAAAAGTACTCCTTCCCAAGAGTAGTGTTCTGTAAGCACAGAAGAAGCCAGGCAGGGGCCATGTGGGCTTTGATATTATTATTATTATTATTATTATTATTATTATTATTGGTTGATCTTCAATTCGATTCACAGTATTATTGCAATAATATCAATATATATTTCTGGAATGATGGTCTTGGAAGGGAAAGGAGCAAGAGACCTTAACTTCTGTAGTTTCCAAGAAAATACAGAAAAAACCTGGAGTTAAAACAGGCTGATTGGGGTTAGATCAGGTCTCTAAGCTGACACTTTCCAACTGAGCTGGGAAACTAACTTGGCATTTTCTAACCATCAAGAAGAGATTGGAACAACCCAAGAAATTGAGTTGGATAACTTGACTTGGTCAACTTGACTCTGCAAAGACAGCGAGATGAGCATATTTGAGTACAAACTTATAACAGTTTGTTTAATGACTATTCAAAGTTATAAAGGCACTGAAAAAAGTGTCATGATCATTTTTCACACTTACGACCAACTGGCTCATATTTATGATGGTTGCAATGTCCTGGGGTCATAAGAGCACCTTTTGTGACCTTTTGACTAGCAAAGTCAATGGGCAAACCGGATTCACTTCACAACTGTGTTGCTAATTCAACAACTGTAGTGATGCACAAGAAAGGTCATAAAATGGGGCAAAATTTTCTTAACAAATGACTCACTCAGCAACAAAAAATTTGGGTTCCATTGTGGTCATAAGTAGAGCACTACCTGTATATTTTTGCCCCAAACATCCACTGTTATGGAGGAAACTATTCAGATGCTAACCGTGGATGAACCAGGTTCAGGTCTGCTTTCAGTCAAGGTTGAGTTTGCCTAAAAGCCCAAACTGCCACTAGCTTGTCATATTCTACCTTAGTATGTTAGGCAATCTCATTCTCCATAGCTATTCAATGGATTGTGTGCCCCATTCTCTAATAGTGTTTTTCAACCTTGGTGGTTTGAAGATCTGTGGACTTCAACTCCCAGAATTCCTCAGCCAGCAGAGCTGGCTGAGGAATTCTGGGAGTTGAAGTCCACACATCTTCAAAGTACCAAGGTTGAAAAACACTGCTCTAGAAAGTTGGCGTGTGTAAACCATATTTAAGTTAACCGTGGCTATGTTGTACATACAGTGACACAGTGGCTCGGTAGCTAAGACACTGAGCACTGCGTAATGGAGTGAGTTTCCGTTACTTTTCCCAGCTTCTGCCAACCTAGCAGTTCGAAAGCATGTAAAAAATGCAAGTAGAAAAATAGGGACCACTTTGGTGGGAAGGTAACAGCATTCTGTGCACCTTCGGCGTTTAGTTATGCCGGCCAGATGACTACGGAGACTTCTTCGGACAGCGCTGGCTCTTCTTTGGCTTTGTAACAGAGATGAGCACCGCCCCCTAGAGCCAGAAACAACTAGCACTTATGCGCGAGGGGAACCTTTACCTTTACTACGCTGTATGTATGCAGCCACTGGGTGATTTAATTGAACTGGACTCAACCTAGGTCTAGGAGCCTACAGGCACCTGGTCCAAAACATAGTATCAGATGCTTGACATCATGTGCAAATAATTTACACATGAGATCATTTGTTCCCCCAGTGTTTTTCCACAGAATCCATAGCTGTCCATAGGGGCTGAGCTTCCAGAAGGAAAATGGGATATTAATGTAATACACTGATCATTTTATTTAGACCCTTTCAACTGTCCTGGGTTCACACCAAAAATACTACAATGGGACTATAGTGAAGCAAGAGTTTTCCAAGGAGAGAGCACATTGATTGATGTCACGCTTGGTCCAAGAATGACATAGAACAATCCAGCCAAAGCTCAGTTTTTTATTTGTTCATACCATATAGACGGAATCTTGCCAGACTAAACCTATATTACCTTAGCCTAAGAAATATACCCTGCGAGATTTAGAGAATAGCTATCTTAAATCTCTTCCTCTTTCTTCAATCCAGGAGAAAGGCTGTGTTGCCTTGTCTTGTCTCAGTCTTAGGCTGCATCAACAGAGGGATAGTATCAAGGTCACGTGAAGTCTTAATACCACTTTATACTGCTTTGGTAAGACCACACTTGAAATACTGAGTCTAGTTTTGATACAAAAAAGATGTTGTGACTCAAGAAAGGGTACAGAGAATCATATATATGATTACGGGCCTGTAGGCTAATACCTATGATGAACAATTGCAAGAATTGGGTATGTCTAGTCTAACGAATGGAAGGACTAGTGGTGAAGACCAGACAGTCTTCCAATATTTGAGCGGCTGTCACAGTGAAGAGCGGGTTGACCTAGTCTCCAAAGCATCTGAAGACAAGACAAAAGTAACAGATGGAAACTTATCAAGGAAAGATCCAACTTAGAACTAAGGAGAAGTTTCCTGACAATGAGAACAATCAACCAGTGGAATGGCTTGCCTTCAGAAGTTGTTGGTGCTCCATTGTTAGAGGGTTTTTAAGAAGAGATTGGATAACCATTATTTTTCCAGAATGTTATAGGTCTCCTGCTTGAGCAGGGGGTTGGATTAGAAGACCTCCAAGATAACTTCCAGGGGGTTGGATTAGAAGACCTCCAAGATAACTTCCAACTCTGTTATTCTCTAACTCCTCCTTGGACCGTACTTGTTTCTTTCTGGAAAATTGCCACTTCACTTTTGTCCATCCCACCCCTTCCAATTCATAGAAAGAATCCATCACAAATACAGTCTCAATTAGAAATAAGTACTGCTTTGTCCAGGGGTGAGATTCTACCAGGTCGAACCGGTTCTATAGAACCAGTTGTTATGATTCTGTGCAGTTCAGAGAACCGGCAAATCGTACCCCTGGCTGGCCCCACCCCTCTCTGCTGGCCCCTCCCCTCCCCACCCAGTCAGTCCTTATCGCGCATGCCTAACATCGCTAACTGCGTTCTCCCTCGTCCAGTCACTCCTTAAGGTATTTGGTTTTTTCCCCCCTCCCGACAATCAGCTGTTCCTATGATCAGCTGTTCCAGGATTCCCCTCGCTTACTTACTGCTTTGCCCAGGAATCTTCCTTGAGGCCCAGGAAGGCAAAAAATGGAGGAGGCAGCACCCCCTCCTGCCCCCCCACCATTTTTTTCCTTCCTGAGCCCCAGGGAAGCCTTCTGGGAGCAAAAAGGCCCCCCAGGGGGCTTCCCGGAGGCCTAGAAGGCTCCAAAAAGGGGGGGGGATGCTGCCAAAAAAAGAAGAAAAAAGAAGCCATGCCAACCCAGTCACATGGCCAACCCATCTAACCACATCCACAGAACTGGTTGTTACAAAATTTGAATCCCACCCCTGACTTTGTCCCACTTCCCAATTCAGCAGTTCCCCATGGAGAAAAAGATGTCCTCTCCATCCCTTTGATTCCATCCCTCCAGATTTCAATAGGGTCACCAAACCAAGGTCAGTTTTCAAACATCTTGAGAATCTGGTTCTTCCTGAATCGCAGCCGAAATCAGAGATCCACCAAGACCACTTTAATAAGGAGTTTATTACTGCTCTGTAAGCGCTCTGTTATTTTCCTGGCAATCTTATCTTTTCAGGGCAACTCTTCCCCTGCCCATTGTCCAACGCAATCCAGTCACTGGAGCCAACAAAAACACAACTGCTACATTCTCAGTTGAATAGTCATACCTTCTCAGAAACTTGGCTCCCTCTATTACAAGCTTTTACTTAGTGCAAAGCTTCCTTTTTTGATAAACTCTGGCTCAGCAAGCCATTGGGTCAATTTCCCTGAGCAAGCCTGGCCTGTTCAGAAGACTAGCATTGGCTTGTACCACGGGAGTCCCCAAAGACATGAAAATCGGTCTGGAGGACATTTGAAGGAAGGCGTACTTCTTGGAAGGGTTGCTGGCCACCAGCAAAGATGGTGAAAGTACCAGGCTCCAACCACCACTGTCCAGCCCATACGGCTCTCTGGCTGAAAGATAATAGGAAGGCCACCTTGGCAGCTTGTCCCTGGCGTATTGGCAACCGGTGGAAGCCAACCAGCTGCCAGCGGGGCATAGGCACAGATGGCTGTCCCCAGCGGAGGTAGAGCTGTACCACCTGCAGAGGGGGGACAAATGTTAGAAGTGAATAGAAAATCATCAAGAGAAGAAGGCATCAGTAGATTCTTCACCCCTTCAAAGCCTCTTGAAGGATGGAGAGATCTTTTATAAAGACTGCCACCCATTTATCCAGAATCAAGGGCCCCGAATCTATGTGAATGACCCCTGTATCTTTTATCTACTTTTCTGAAAATTAGGAAACATTTTCCTCCGTGCTCGTTTGACAGGTTCCTTGAGATTACAGACATCTGTATGACCCAATTTGGAAGCATACAATGAACCAATGGAGTCCATTTCTTTCTCTCCTCCTTTTTCTAGCAATCCAGGGGGACTCTATGAATCTTGCCAGTGATGGAAATG
Organism: Bungarus multicinctus; assembly: GCA_023653725.1. Classification (NCBI taxonomy): domain Eukaryota; kingdom Metazoa; phylum Chordata; class Lepidosauria; order Squamata; family Elapidae; genus Bungarus; species Bungarus multicinctus. The sequence goes on from JAGDQI010000088.1 coordinate 16,493, forward strand.
CACACACTTCAACATCAGTTTCTAAGATTCAGAAAACCATTATTTGCATTAAGTGTTATTTGCATTTTAATCCCTGCCTGCCTGTGATTCTCATATTCAAATAACAGGCTGTTGCAAAACCCACTTATGTAAATCAGCTGGACAAGTATCCCTTATTAGTAATAACAAATTACTATTCATAATTTATTAGTAATATTATCTTCTTATCTGATCCTGTTTCTGCAGCTTTGCAATCTGATCTCACAAAAGCCTCTATTTCAGCAAAGTCAAAATGGGCTTTTGGTTCTTTGTTCAATGCTGTTCTTCATGGGAGCTGTAAACAAAGACCTGGGGACTGAAAATCAACCACCATTTTGGATTCATAACCCCTGTGAGATGTGACTGCAATGTACTCATTTCTTAAAACCTCTATTCCACCATAAGTGGGCCTTAATAAATACATACAAATATCCTTAGGATGTTGAGCTTTGAGGTCAACTGCACAACATTCTCCATCAGTAGAGAAGCTTTCAGCTCTTGCTGGTCTTCAGTTTGACTCTCCATCCTCACAGCCTTTGGACCTCTTTGAGTTTTCACCCATCTCAAGCAACATCTCACCCTCTTTTATCCACCCTCTCTGCCCTCATCAGTCTTTGCATGCAGACAAGCAACAGAATTGTCTCACCTCTTCACCATCTCTGGATCCAACATTCTCCACCACCACAGAGATGCTAAGATTACCACAAATGTGCACTTGGTGAGCATTCACTACCAGATCCCTGTACTGGAAGGTGGTATACGAGAGTCCATAGCCAAAGGGGTACATTGGGGCCTCTTGTCCATAGTAGCGATATGTCCTGCCAATCATGGTGTAGTTCTCCATTGGGGGTACCTGTGGTTGAGGACAAGAGTAGTGGAGGACATGGAAAGATTTGGGGCTATATGTTTTGGGGCTAGATCCTCAGTCATCCAGGTCATGGTTGGTCCCAGATATGCTTTTTCAAAAGCAACTGGACTTTGTTTTTCCTTGAAGACATTTTGCTTCTCATCCAAGAAGCTTCTTCAGTTCTGACTGAATGGTGGGGAATGGAAGGAAGCTTCTTGGATGAGAATGAAACGTCTTCAAGGAAAAATGAAGTCCAGTTGCCTTTGAAAAAACACCTTTGGGAAATTTGGGGCTATAGCAAGCAGGATCTAGGAGCGACTTGAAGGAGTGTTCTTGCCCAGCCTTTATCGGTTAACCACCCTTGATTAAGTGCTCTAAATTGTCCCGATGTCAGCTTATTTTTCTGTAGTTAAGGTTTAATTACCGATTTGTTTTTTCCTTGCTTTTATTTTAAACAGTGTGACGGCATTACTTTCCTGCATACTTTAAAAACAGTCCTTTCTATTGAAGGGGCAGTTAATGGGCTGTGGCTAATCCCCCATTGGAGACCCACAAAAACTAATTCAATGGGTTGAATCTGCATAAACTTTTAATTAAATTGCCAGCGGCCTTTGTGGAATCTGACACTTCAAAGGAAAGACTGCAACAGAATCTGGCTCTGGGAAAGGGACATTGCTGAACAGCACACCAGACTTTAATTTTACATGATGTATTTTCTCGTCTATATTTAGAAAAGTCAAGTCTCCTTCACTCTGAAGAACTTCTAGATTCTTTTATGTAGTTTCCCTGGCAACAATATAGAAATGTTTTTTTAAAAACTATCTTCTTTCAAGACAATGTATGAGTTTCCCAGTTTAGTCTGCAGTCCTTTGGTGATCTCACAATCCAACGGTAATCCCATCATATCTCCACTATGTTTTTAAAGATCAGCCAAGGTGGTCAAGGGATCTGTTTCAGCTCTGTATATCTTGAAAAAAGCCCAAGACATTTACAGTTGGACTGGGGGTTCTTGGAACACTTTGAAGACATTTGAGCATGCACATTTGTTCTGGTACGTGGTCTTCCAAGAAATGCTAGTGTTCTGGTTAGAAGGACTCTCACATTGTTAACTTTCAAGGAGGAAAACAAATACTTTCTGTCAGGCTTTCTGTCTAACAGACCTGGGGGAAGTGGCTTCTATTTTTAGACATTACATGTGTATAATCTTATGGTTTTTATTTCATATATGCAGGTTGTTTTTCGGATTTTATACTGTATTGATTTCTAATAGAAGATGTCTAGAGATGTCTAATGGCCACCCAGTGCAATAAAATTAAGAGTAGAATAGAATAGAATGGTAGAATAGAATAATACTCACTTAATCACCTTTAATCCTTCCCAACAACTTTCTGGAAAATAAAAACATTAACAACCTGGATTTACTTACAAGCTATGACCAAAAGATGGTAAAATTGGATGAGTGGATGACTCACTTAATGAGTATAATGGAAGTTCTACCCCCAATCATGGCCATTAAGTTGACGACTTTCTGTAGGTTTTTTTTTCCTTGGGGGGGAGATTCAGCTATTTCCTTCCTTCGAGTGCCACAGTCCAGGAAGAGCACCATTCCCCATCCCAGCCATACCTGGTCCATTCCTGTTGGCCACGTAGCTGGCAGCCTGCCGGCTGGATTTGCCCCTTCAGCGCCCACCAACATCTTGGCCAGAGCCAGCCCTGTGGTCTCAGCAGGAAAGAAACAAGCCACAATTGCCCCCACGCCATCCTGTTCCTTGGCCCAGCTGATATCCAGAGGGCCGGCGTTGAACAGGAGAAGAATCACAGGACGGCCGGCGGCTGAAATGAAAGACCCCACCCAGCTCATGAGGAGACAAGTTGCGATCTGTGCATCCCTCATAAGTGATGTTCTCCAGATATGTGGACTACCGTACCCCTCATCCCCAGCCATCATGTAGAGGAGAGCCAAAGACGGCTGACCCTGGGAACTGCCTATCACCACCAAGATCCAGGTGAGCAGAGGACATGCTTTTCAGGAATAAGATCCATGGGTGGTAGTAGCAGACAGAGGTAACTTATAGGTAACCAACCCAGAGTCCAAAGTACCTTTTCAACCCTGATCCCATCATGCAGCTAATATCAAGAGTAAACTCCCAATCATTATGATGCCTTTTTTGGACCAAGGAGGTATAAAACAGGAAGCATGCAATGGTTTTTTCTAAAGCAACATTATTGCCAACGTTAACAATACTAAAAAGTTTATAATACTGGTTGAGTAAAGTTCAAATCCTACTAACTACAGGAACAGTACTTAAGTAGCTTCCTAAAAGTAGCACCTGCTGGATTGTTCAGCTTCACATTCTACCCTACAACCCTAGAATCTCTCTGGGGTCTCCCACCCAAAGGACAAACCTGGTCTGATCTTGCTTAGCTTTTCAAGGTCAGTCAAGATCCACTAAATGCTATCACCCAATTGGGCCATAATAATTCAACTGGACCCTAAATGTGGTCCAAGAAGGCGAAAATGCTGGCCCCCATCTCTTCTAGTGATGTCACTCCGGGCTTCTTGGAGTCCTCCTCTGGGAAAGAGATAGTCAAACTCACCCCAGGCCACAGAGGACTGCAGAAGGTCCAGTTGCATGTTCTGGGCAAAGACAAGTTCTTGCGGTCATTGAATTCAGACTCCAAATCAGTTTCCTGATAAGAAGGAATAGAGTGTGAGTGAAAAGGACCGCTTTGATGCTCTGACGTTCCAGAGCTGTCCAATCTCTATGACTGGGGATTTTTCTGGAAACTTCTCAATCATCCAGGTCATGGTTGTCCCAAAGGTTCTTTTCCAAAAGAACACTGCACTTTCTTGTTTTTTCTCTCTTTGAAAATGGTTTTGCTTCTTATCCAAGAAGCTTCTTCAGTCTTTTAAGGCAGAGATCCCCAACCTTTCCAGCTTGGCAATCCAGCCTGGTGTGTGTGTGTGTGAGAGAGAGAGAGAGGCAGATACACATGTGCATGCTCTCTGCTCAAGCAAGTGGAGCTTTGCACGCATGCACTTTTCCATTTCTCTCGCGGCCCAAACAGACCATGGCCCGTAGTGGGCTGCGGTATGGGGACTGGGTGACCCCTGCTTTAAGGCAGTTCCTCATCCTTCAAGGCAGGAGTCCCCAACGCCCACTACTGTGCTGTGAGCCATTCAGAATCAGGCTGCGGAAGTGTCATGCATGCAGGCACATGCATCCCCACTTGTGCAAATCGGGCTGTGTGCGTGCATTTTCTTGCTGGCTGCTCGTATGGAACCATCCCTTCTCCCTCACTGGTCAATAAAGCCAAAAAAGTTGGGAAACTTTTCTTTAAGGCAACTGGGCTTTCTGGTTTTCTTCAAGACATTATAAAAAATTGAGAAAGCCCACTTGCCTTCAAAATAAAAGCACCCTTGAGATGACCATAACCTTGATGAAAACAGATCTCTCTGCCCGCAGAAGGAACAGGGATGGAGAAAGCATCTCAAGAAGGAACACTCACCAACTCTCTGGAAAGTCAAGTCACGGGAGAGGGAGAAATGCTTTCAGGCTTGCAAGATTCTGTTACTACAACCTTCGACTTCTCGAAGGGCTGACAGAAACCCTGCATTTCTAGGCACAGCTCTTACCTGTCCCAAGCACACAACCACAACGTCTGCTCCTTCGACTGCAGCTTTCACATCTTTGGGATGATACACGAGACATCTCGGATGCTCACATCCAAGGGCAGAGGTGACATTTGCTGCAATAGCTGCTAAGCCCCTCCTGCATCAGCCAGAAACAAGAACTTCTCAGAAGTCACAAACACCAGAAGGACCTCCTCTTCAGAGCCTTGACTTGTGAAACCGGATCAACCAATCGTGGGAATATCCCACCATATTATAGGCACATTTAAAGTACCTACAACCAGCAGAGCACCCAAAGTAGTAGTTGAACTGCCGTTGGCTTCATAGTTGAGTGTAATCAGAAGAAGGAATAACCTTGAGGAACAGAAGGAAGAGCCACAACCAAGACAACACTCCAATAACATATCTCATTTGACAGTGAGTTGGGGTGGCTCATAAATTTAATAAATAAAATAATAAAATAATAATCACACCAGCTGTAGAAAAGCTGAGAAGTCTAGATGAGAGCTCAGATTGAATACCATCAGCCCCAATCACACCACCGCAGTCACACCAAAACCTGTTTGGGGGCAGAGAGAGGATTGTTGGTCCTACCTGGGTGTATAAATATATTGGGGATCAGGGACTGGTGCATAGTCCCCAAAGAGGAGATTAGCGTTGTCTGCAAAGGGTCCGACTACCTGCCAGAAAGAATAAGGGAAAGTAGAGGAGATGCTGTCTCTCAGAGGAAAATGAAGTTAGTGGCCATCAAGGTTTCTGGGATTGACTTTGTCCCCATTTTATAATTGAATTTAACAAACTAAAATCCACAGCCATTTATCATAGCACCCACTGTTTGAAAAAGCAACCCTAAGATTTGGCCAGTCTGAACCCACAGCAGGACCTCGAAATTCCCTCTCTCCCTTTTTAAAATTAGAGCCTAATTTCTAACCAGAAACACATTGAACCCCAGGAATGAAGTCACAAAACTCTTCATGCCAATCTCTATTCCTGATTCTCATCCCCCTACCACCACCCCAGCAAGATTCTTCTTCAGCAATCTCATGTAAGGGAGATTCTGCAGGTGAAGGCATCCACCCAACCTCAGCTGATCTTGAAAGGCCAATAGGACTGGACCCTCTTAATCAGATGGTTCCCCCACCAAGAGACTTCAGAACTTGCCTGAAAAAAAAAAAAAAAACCTGTATGGAAGGGTTCACATAGCATCCCCCCAACCCCAATTGACCTTGATTTGAGGAGTCTTTATTCTTCCAATAACTTCAGTTTTTTTTAGCTGTCGCATATTTTGGGAGCCCAAATGGTGTTGCTGATCAGTTGTGAAACTCCCAGAAGTCAACTGGACAATCTGGACAATGTTTGCTCAGTCAGGTTCACAGATGTGTCACTCTCCCCATGAATATGTCCCAGGAGGGAATGTCCATTTTTAGTGCAAATTTATCAGGAACAGGTTGATTTTGCAAGTGCCTCTCAGTGAACACTTACCGCAATGGTCTTGTGCAACAAAATATTCCTCCTTAAAAGGCAGCATTTCGTTCCGGTTTTTCAGCAAAACAAAGCTCTGGAGGGCGGCTCTGAGGGCCAGACTGCGATGGGCTTCTGACTGTACAACCTCCATCCCCAGTGCATTATAGGGGTTCATGGCTGGTGGGTCAAATTCGCCCAGGCGTAGGCGAGTGAGGAAAAGGGGACGGACACGATGCCGGATCATCTGCAGGAAGTAGGAAGAAGCAGAGAGTCTGCAATAAACCTCAATGGAAACACTGGGTGTATCCTTTTAAAATCCCTTGGCAATTAAATCCCTTGGATACTGAAAGGATCTATATATTTAAGACCTAAAAAGGTCTTTTTAGGCTCAAATATTTTGGGAACAAAATATATCTTATTGTCTACTTTAAACACCTTTTGAGTAGCTTGTTTCTTGTCTGCCCTGTCCTTCTTTGACTGTTTGGGTACTTTTTCCAGAGCTTTGCATATATGGGCCTTTTATATTATCCATCCAATCGGTTAATGTGGTAGATGTCTTGAGGGATCTCAGGCAGAGCCACATATTCAATCCCTGTGGTCACTTTAAAGGGGTAAAACCAGTGTTGCCATGCACCACAGTATTGTAGGCTACTTCAGCAATAAATCAGCCCAATCCTTCTATTGTTAACTTGGATAACATCTTTTATCTTTAAATCTTTAAGTAAAGGAGTTACTTTTCTACCAGCATTATATATCTTAAAATGACTCTGCACATTTTCTTACTGTATCCTACCAAGGTACACAAATTTATTTACCTGCTTTGTTGTGGGGGTTTTGTTTTATGTTTGTCCACTGATGTATAACTTGCAATTATTCATTCCATATCTCCTATTATGCATTATTTTGGATACTTCCCATTGCACTGTACAATCATTCTAACATCCACTGCAATTCACTCCAGTACTTAGCCAACCCCATGGCACCATCTGAATTGAAAGTGTACTTAACATGCATACTGTCCGTCAGCAAACTCGAACATTAACACAAGCCTTCCTTTTCATTGCATCCATTGCTTTTCCCACGCCGTTCCACAAACCTTGCACTGCACATTTTGATGGCCTTCTTCTCTCTTGTTCCAAGCCATTCCCACCTTTTCTTTCCTTAATTCCACTTTTCTCTCCATTCAATAGGGAGGCTAGCTATCTTCTAATTAGGGATTTGTACTTTCTCTTATCCCAGAAAATTACATTTTCTATTCGCTCCCATTTCTTTTATTTTTCTTCTACATTTGTTTTCCTCCAAGAACCGCTTTTAAAGTAGCCCTCAACTTACATTTTCCCCAAGAACATGTATAGATAGTCCTCACCTTATAACCACAGTTGGGGCTGGAACTTCTATCACTAAATAATGCAGTTGTTAAGTGAGCCATGCCTTACTTTACAAGCTTTTTGATGCAGTTGTTAAACAGATCTGGCTTCCCTCACTGACTTTGCTTGTCAGAAGCTGCCTGGGAAAGTCGCAAATGGTCATCAGAAATATTCATGGTTGCCTTTCATGGCTTTACTTAACTGAACCTTGAACAGAATTCTTTTCAGCAGACAGAGAAGTTACCAGCTCTTGTCATACCCATCGCACAGTGTTCCCTCCTAATGCCAAGAACAAAGCTGACAGGTTTGGGCCAATATACCACAAGTCAGTGGTGGGGAAACCTCCTGGGAGCAAAAATGGGGCTGTGCCTCCCCAGTGCCCCGTTTTTTGCCTAGTGGGCCTCAGGGAAGCCTCCTGGGCACTGAAAAAAGAAATACTTTGAAGCCTTCTGAGATAAGTACAACAGCGAGGGGGGGATCAGCTGTGCCGCGCGATTTAGATTAGCTAGAAAGCAAAAAATCCAACCATTTCCTGCTTTCTAGCTAATCTATTTTATTTTTATTTATTTATTTTATTTAGTTTGTCAATTGCTTACAAGATAATAGGTATAAGTAAAAACATAGTTATGAATACATGGGTACATATAAGAAAAATAAAAGAAACAATAGGACAGGGATGGTAGGCACATTGGTGCGCTTATGCACACCCCCTACAGACCTCTTAGGAAAGGGGTGAGATCAATAGTACAAATCTAAATCTAATAATCTAAATAATTAGAATCTAAATCGTATGGCCCAGCTGATCGTTGGAAATACTGGTTCAGATGAACCATCACTGGTTAACCAGACCAGTAGCATTGCTAAACCGGCAGCATTTCACTTCTGCCACAAGTGCAACTACAGCCCTACTTTATTTCAAGTACGTCCATACTGTTAAATGCCAACAAGGATCTCAGTCTTGAGACTGCCTTTGCAAGCCTATAACATTACTGTGGCCTGTGGTGCAGTGACACACAGCTATCTTTTAATACACAAGGGATTCATGAAAATGTAGACTTGCTTTAACCAAGCATGCGTGCAAGAAATGAACAAAAGTAGCAACTACAATGAAGCACAGGACAAGTGTTGTAACATACAAGAAGCTGGAATAAAAGGTGCTGAATTCTTAAGCATATTAA
>JAGDQI010000089.1:0-65000 GCA_023653725.1 Bungarus multicinctus
GGAAGATGTAGCTTGACTTGATTGTAATGAGGCTCTGGGGTAGTTAAGCCCAGAGACGGCTTGTTCAGTGGTTTTGGATAGTCACCTTGGCTGCATTCACACAATGCTCTTACGCTGAGGCTAAGTTATTGCTAAACTAACCAAGAGGGCATGCTTTACCTAACAGGAGGGGCCAAAAAAAAATCTAACCAAGGTTAGCATTATCCAAGCTAGTCCCAAAGGTGTCAGGATTCCCGCAGTTACTCCAATTAAACCATGAGCCTCCAGCCACACTCCCAAAACTAAGAAAGATTTATTTGAAGTTAACATTCTACCTCGGGCATTTACCTGGGTGTAGCCAACTCTGAGATACGTAATTCACAGTCACCCTTGATCCTGCTTCCCCCCCACCCCCTGTATCATCCAACGAAAAAATGTCCATAGCCGAGAGTCATCAATCGTGCTCTCCAATTAGATTTTTGCATGGCAGAAGCTTCAGTCATCTAATCAGTCTTTGAAGAAAATATGAATGGAATGTACTTTCGATTCCACATTGCCACCTGCTCTTTGAAACTCCCCCCACTTCTTTCTGTTGTCCAACTATAAAACATGTATACAAAATATTTTATGAGTTGACAAAATATGCTTTTTCAAGAGGCAACTGGACTTTCTGGTTTTTCTTTGAAGACATTTGCTTCTTATCCAAGAAGCTTCTTCAGCGCTGGATTGAGAAGTGAAACGTCTTCAAAGAAAAACCAGAAAGTTTTTTCTTTCAAGCTTCAAGTTGCCTCTTGGAAAAAAGCACCTTTGGACAACCATGACCTGGATGACTGAGACTCTCCAGAGACACTACCCAAGCTAGACAAAGGCATCTGAGCTTCAACTGAGATGGTTTAGGAGGCTGTCTGCATGACACGCCATCTCAGCTTACTTGCAGAGTGGATAGTATAATGATGTCCCTCCACGAGGAGAGGCCAGGTTGGGAAACAGACCCTATGAGGATATTGACACTTGATTATCACAAGATACAATAACAGTATCCTACCAATTTCCCTCTCCCCTTTATGGAACATCTATGGGCTGTTATTTTGCGTTTCTTCCTTACACTTCCTTTTTTCCCAGGACTGAGATTTCATTCATTGTCTCTCTTGCATTCCTTCCTATCTTTGCTTCCTTCTCCATGTAAAGTTGGAAGCTTCCATCCTTGCCTTGGGTAATCAGAGGAAAGGTAGAATGTAACATGCTTTTTTCCTTCCTTTTTATGCTTTTGAATCATGCCCTAAACTGGATTGTAATATCCCAGTTTAGCTTTCTAGACGCCCTTTGAATACGGCCATCCTCGACATATGACCATTATAGAGCCTGCCCGTTATGGTCATGTGTTGTGAAAATCATAAACTGAGTCTATCATGTGACTGACCCAGTTTTATGACATTTTTGTGGTGGTCATTAAGCAAATCACCACAGTCGTTAAATGAATCTACGATCATTAAGCAAACCAGTGGTTCACTATGGGTATGGTTCTGCTGAAATTGAAAGGGCCCGTTTTAAGGGAAATTGTTGTAAAACATGGTCACATGACTACAGGACACTGTAAACAACTGTAAATGTAGCCGTGTTGCTGAAGATGTTGAATTTGGGTTGTAAATCTCCTTTTAGGGGCTGGTCGTAACTCTGAATGGTTGTAAGTCGAGGACTACCGATATACATTTTCAAATTCAATGATTAATTCTTTAATTTTCAGCTCTAGGCCTTCTTTTATTTGACTGCCATTAGCCTGGGGCTGCAATTCAGTGTTAACTAACTGCCATTATGGCCAACCTGCTGGTGTTTCACTGTTCGCAGCTGCCTTCAAGGTGTCCCCAGGGCTGGAGAAGCTGCCCCACGTTCCTTCGGTTCATTCTTGTGTTCACGGGCCTTTGGTTGGCCCTCGGGCTCCCTGCGAACTCGCCTCTTGGGTGAAGACTGGGCGCTGCGAGCCAGGCTTGACCGATGTGAAGTGCTGGGTCCTGGGCTTGATGAGGCTGGGCGCTGTTTGGCCACAGCCGGCAAGGCTGGCTTGGGCTTGGGGCTTGGGCTGCAAAGGGAAGCACAGAGGAGCTGGCATTAGAGACAAGGTGGGGGAAACAGCCAGTGCTATTCTGGAGACCCTTCCTGGAGCAGAAGTGGACAAGACAACTCTCCAATGATATGATTTCCAAGGAGAACGCATGCCCAGAATCTAACATCATGCCAGCAGGAACAACATGCTGCAAAACAACAACCACAACCTGAAATTTGAAGTTGTCCATTTCAACCCTTCCCAACCAGTTGAATATGTTGAATCCCACATTCTGGCTGCGCAAAGCTCTCAGCTTCATTTGCAAAAAGTGCTTCAGAGCATGGAGACATGTGAATCTACTGTCCTGCAATCCTAGTAAAAGATGCAACTGCTTTAAAGGACTGCAGATTGAGGTTGCTTTCACAGCCCAGGATGCAACAAAGCATCTTTTCTCAATTAGGTCCAAAAACTCAAGAATTATTGGAATGATTCCCTTATTGTAACTGTCAGTTTCGACGACTCCTGTGACAGATTGTACAAAAGGGAATTATCATCCTAATAGGGAGGGTTATGAGGTTAGGAAAAAAGAGCATTATTGTCAATAGAGGCATTCTTGGCAGGCAGCTTCAGCCATATAAGGCATGGCCACCATCTTGAATTTTGATACCTGGATTCGATTGGATTGGATTGGAATGGAATAGAATTGGTTCTATTGGTTTAGTCATTTGACTACCTTAAATGTATAAAACTAATATAAATATAGAAGTAGATGCAAAGAAAACAATAGGATGTGCTCACAGCAAGCCATCCTCCTTACAATTAACTCCAATCTTATCTAAATATTCTGTCCTCTTCAAAATGATCTTTGATATACATCTCCCATAATCAGACATGATTGCAAAGTTGGTTTCCCAAAGCCCATTTAGTCAGTGCTAAATTAATTCTGTACCTCGTCAAGATCCTTGTGACTTCTATGACACTGTAATAAAGGTATACTATGATACATAATGTTGAATAGGTTATAATATGAATGTAAATTCAATAAGAAATGTATACAAATATTATTATGTGCACAAGATGTATTTACCCAGTCGATATATTGTATAACTGAAAGATGATTTTATTGTTGTTTTTGTTATAAAAATAAAAAGCCATAATAACAATAACAATAATAATAAAAATAATCTTTGTGACTTCTTACCTGCCTTCGGGTACGTGCAGCTGACGTGCCTGGCCAGAAGGCGTAGAATGGCGTTTGCGGAGGGCTAAGGCACTCTTTTCTTGGGCGTTTCTCGGTCCTTGTCTTTCTTTTCTTTCTTTTCTGATGCTGAGAATGAGAGAAGAAAGAATCATAAAGCAGAACCCACTTCCATGGCGGAGAAGCAGATCTCCAGAACTCTGGGCCAAATCGATTCACAGTAGCCTCATCTTCAAAGCAGGGGGCTGTTGAAAACCGTGCTTTTCAATCTTGGCAATGTATGAACTTCAACTTCCAGAATTCCCCAATCCTTTAAGATGTGTGGAGGTCCCAGAACTGCCAGGGTACTGGTTGGATCAACCTCTCTGTACCTGTCTGTACACAGTTGCTTGGCAACTGAAAGCTATTTGGTTTTCATTCATCTCTCCAGGCAACAGCAGAAGCTTGTTTGGACTATAAAGCTCTGATGTCAGTGGTGGGTTTCAAATTTTTTTTTTTACCACCGATTCAGTGCGCATGGCTTGGTGGGCGCACTTTGCGCGCACGCAGAGGGTTTCTACTGACCTTCTCCTGCAATCCTGCACTCTCCTTGTGTCTTTAACAGCTGACGTGCGGCAATCCGCTGTGCCGCGGTAAAGCAGCTGAGCTTCAAAACCAGAAAATAAAGGACAGGATAGAGGTGGGGGGGGGGGCAGCAGCTGATCATCGGAGCAAACCAGGCCACTCACAGATGATCCTCAGAGCTACAGTTCAGATGAACCGGGCCAAACTGGTAGAATATCACCACTGCCTGATGCATATAGTGTTTGGCTAATCGGTGTCTCACTCCCACCCCCATACTTAAGGTCTGGAATTCAGGCATCCCTTTCTACCCAAGAGGCCAGGACTCAGGTTTAATTAATTAATTAATTAATTAATTTAATAATTAATTTAATTTTAATTAAATAGGGCCTTGGTGGTGCAGGCTGTTAATCATCTAGCACTTCTTTTTTTAAAAAAAATTATATTTATATGCCGCCCTTCTCCGGAAACTCAGGGTGGCTTACAGTCTAAGGAGCACCATACTAAGTGTTCGGCAATAGCCTTCATTCCATTGTATATGCCTGCTTATTACTAGGGCTTTTGGCCTCCAAGCGGCATTTTTACAAAGTCAGCTTATTGCCCCCAACAATCTTGGGTCCTCAATTACCTACCCCGAGAGGATGGAAGGCTGAGTCAACCTTGAGCCTGGTGGGATTCGAACCTGCACTAATTGCAGGCAGCTTGCACTAAGTGCTAGATGATAACAGCCTGCACCACCAAGGCTCCTTCCCCTCCTTGTTCCTATCATCCCAAGGCCAGCTCAAAAGTCCTTCACGCTAATGCAGGGGAGAACACTTGGGGCTAAAACAACAGTTTGTGGTGTGTGTGTGTATGTGTGTGTGTGTATACCTGCAAGGATCTGCTCTCCAGGATGTCCTCCCTTCTGCCCACCTTTGTCTTCCCATCTCCTTGAGGGAAGCTTGAGATGCCTCACATTCCTCCCACCTCTCTTTTCGCTGCAGCTCCCCCATCAGGACGGTCCTTCAGGTAACCCTATCCCAGGCCAGGCAGGGCTTTAAAGGTGCCAGCCAGCACTTTGGATTACACCGCAGTGTAATTACAGTGTAATTACAGTGTAATTGGATTACAGCACAGTGCAGCACCTGTAGTAGTAGCCATGGCCAAATTCAACAATGGTTTTGTCCCTTGATTGTATATGGGCATGGTTGATGGTTTGGCTCTTGGAAACCTCCTTTCTGTCTCTGGAGAGTGTGACTGCTTGCTCCAAGTCCCTCCTGAATGATCCATCCATCCGTCCGTCCGTCCGTCCATCCATCCATCCATCCATCCATCCATCCATCCATCCATTCATCCATCCATCCATCCATCCAATTTATTTATTTATTTATTTATTTATTTATTTATACATTTATATGCCGCCCTTCTCCGGAGACTCAGGGTGGCTTACAGTCTATGGAGCACCATACTAAGTGCTCGGCAATAGCCTTCATTCCATTGTATATGCCTGCTTATTACTAGGGCTTTTGCCCCCCCCCAGCGGCATTTTTACAAAGTCAGCTTATTGCCCCCAACTTAGTGCAAGCTGCCTGCAATTAGTGCAGGCTCGAATCCCACCAGACTCAAGGTTGACTCAGCCTTCCATCCTCTCGGGATAGGTAAATTGAGGACCCAAGGTTGTTGGGGGCAATAAGCTGACTTTGTAAAAATGCTGCTTGGGGGGGCCAAAAGCCCTAGTAAGAAGCAGGCATATGCAATGGAATGAAGGCTATTGCCGAGCACTTAGCATGGTGCTCCATAGACTGTAAACCGCCCTGAGTCTCCGGAGAAGGGTGGCATATAAATGTAAATAAAAAAAAAAAAATTGAGGAAGATTATGAGAGCTCCAGGAATTAAGGGAATCCTGGAAAACAACCACTGAAAAGACAATGTTCCTTTTCCATTGGATGAAACTCCTGCAATTTCCTCAAAATGCTGAACCCCTCCCCCCTCAAAGTCATAACAGTTTTCTTCCTCCCAACAGGCAGGTTGAAAATATGATGTAGCCGTCCCCTGCCCCCCCATCTGGAGTAGGGCACGGCAGCACTCAAGAGCATAAATCTGCTAGTCTCTGTTGCTTCTAACAGGAGAGAAAAAACTTTGGTGGGAATAAAAATGTGGATCTAAAGCAGCATTTCTCAAACTAGGCAACTTTCTGGGAGTCGAATTCTTAAAAGTTGCCAGATTTGAGAAACACCGGTCTAAAGAGTTGGGATAGTTTAAAAAAAAAAAAAGTCTTACAGCAACTTACAGGAGAGGAGTGAGGCTTATTCCGGGGGGTCACATCAGGGCTGCTGGTTGCTGGCCGCCGTCGTTCTGCACAACGGTGTCCGCGCTGGTTTTTGCAGGGGCTTACTGGGCTGGCAGAAGCTGAGCGGGGGCACACAGGGACTGTTGGTGGTGAATGAAAAAACGAAGGTCTGAATCTTCTACAGGGTTGTTTAGTAATACAAGACGTTGGTGCTCGTTTGCATGAGCAGCGGGCCAGTGTGTGCGTGCACACTCCATTTGTGTGAGAGGGAGGCACTCATGCTTGCCAGCCACTTGCGTGAAACATACGCTCCCCCTCCCCACCAGTCTGCAAAACCGGAAACGTTGGAGAACTCAGGCTTATTCAATCAGCCCAACGTGACATGCTAAGCCAGGGGAGTCAAACTCAAGGCCTGCAGGTCAGATTTGGCCTGCGATATGGTTGAATCTGGCCTGTGGGGCCGTCCAGGTCTATCCAATGCAAAGACGAAACATGCCAGCAGTTTGGGGAATGGCATCAAACTAGCCATGCCCACTCAGTTGGCCACACCCACCCAGGGGTGGGATTCTACAGGTTTGCACTATTCAGTAGAACCGGTTGTTAACATTCTAAGCAGTTTGGAGAACCGGTTGCTAGAAGAAATTACTGGCCTAATCCTGTAAGGAAGGCAGGAAGGAAACATTCTGGTGTTGCTTACAGAAACTGCCTCTCCATTAACCCTTATTACATTCTTGGCAGGACTAGACTTCCTGTCTCAGGAACTTCTCTGGAGGTTTTCCCCCCTCCTTTGCTAGTACTTTGCTTGTGTGGAGTGACCATTCAAAATTACAATGGCATTGAAAAAGTGACTTATGACCATTTTTCACACTTACGACTGCTGCAGCATCCCCATAATCATGAGAGGCCAGGCGAGGAGATGGTGCCTCGATGTGAGTGATGTTGAGTTGGCCACGCCCAGCCCATCACATGACCACCAAGCCACATCCACCCAGTCACATGACCACCAAGCAACGCCCCACCAACTAAGCCACGCCCACAGAACTGGTTGTTAAAAATTTGAATCCCATCCCTGCACCTACCCATGAGCGACTACCCATGCTCCCTTGCCTCCCCACCCCCAAGGTCAACCACAGCCCTGATGCGGCCCTCAATGAAATTGAGTTTGACACCTGTGTGCTAAGTCACAAACAGCCAAACAACAGTTATGAACAACAGTTCATAAACATAACAGCCGAGTTCACGGAACACAAGCTAAACCTAACATATCAACTTAACGATGCAACAGGCTGATGCTGTTGCAAACGCATCATTCCTTTGGCATCATCAAGGCTTGCTTGCAATGATGGTGAACCCCTTCCCGCCCTCCTCTAAATAACATTTTAGCCCCCTTAGATCATTCTACTTACCCTGTTCCTTGCCATTGCCGGCTAGCGTCACAGCGCTTCTGCTGCGGGCCAAGAAGGCGAGAGTTGGGGTCATCAGCCGGTCCACGATGCTGCTCTCCCAAGCACTTAGTTGAAGACTACGATCTGGGGAAGAAAAAAACAAAGTTTTTGGTTAATCCAAGCTCTGGTAGGTTCAGTTTCCTCCTGGACCAACCTTTCAGTGCTTGGAGATAGAAAGCGCTCCTTGGATTTCTGGTCTGCAGAGGTGTGCAACAACATTAACTTTCCAAATCCCTTCCTCGAAAATTGTGGCTACTACTACTACTACTACTACTACCACAGTTGTGTTAGGAGCACCAAAGCACTTCCAAGCTGAAAGGATTAACCAGTGATATCACTATTGTCCAGGGGATGCTGAGTTAGGGGCTCCTTTCATGCCCCCATGAAGTTGCCCACTGA
Source organism: Bungarus multicinctus (assembly GCA_023653725.1). Taxonomy (NCBI): domain Eukaryota; kingdom Metazoa; phylum Chordata; class Lepidosauria; order Squamata; family Elapidae; genus Bungarus; species Bungarus multicinctus. Next base: position 7,893 of record JAGDQI010000089.1, read on the forward strand.
AATGGCATCCATCTTATCTACTTGCAGTTTCCCACTTTTGAACTGCTGGGTCAGCAGGAACTGGAGCGAGTGATGGGAGCTCACCCCATCACACGGCAGCAACCGGGTCTCAAACAGGGGCCTACCAACCATCCGATCAGCATCCTAACCACGTGAGCCTCTGTGCTCCCCAACTTGTAGCTCAGGTGCCAAGATAAGATTCTGGTTAGCCAAACCAGGTGTGGAAGGCAGGACTGGTCCAAAGGAGCCAGGGTTAAGATGTTGGAAGAGAAAAGCTGTGTCTGTCCAAGGACAGGACATGTTGATTATACCGAGTCCTCGGCTTACAACCACAACTGAGCCCCAAATTTCCATCACTAAGCAAGACAGTTGTTCAGTGAGTTTTGCCCCTTTTTACAACCTTTCTTGCCACAGCTGTTAAGTGAATCCCTGCAGCTTTTAAGTCCATTAGTCATTAAGCAAATCTGGCTTCCCCCATTGGCTCTGCTCGTTGGAAGCTGCCTAGGAAGGTTGCAAATGGTGATCACATGATTCCAGGATGGGCTAGTGCAACCGACCTAAGTACATGCCAGTTGCCCTGGGTCCAAATTTTGATCATGTGACCATGGGGATGCTGCAATGGTGGTAAGCCTGAAAACCAATCACAAGCCACTTTTTCAATGCTGTTGTAACTTTGAATGGTCACTAAATGAATGGTTGTAAGTCAAGGACTACCTGTGATGCACTTGTTAAGACTTATGTCTTCCCTTTCCTCCTGCAGCTGAAGTTAACCTCCTAGCTCTCTCTATGGCTCTTATTCCCAATAAGAGCAACCCTGCACGGTAGGTTGTGCTGAAATGAGTGGTCCAAAGTCCAGGAAGGGCTGGCCATGGCAGAAGGTGGGACCCAGCTCAAGAATTCTGGCCCTTTCCTAGCCCCCTGCCCCCACACATGAACAACCTTCCAGTAGCTTTACCCATAATCTTTCTACGAGAGATGATTTTAGATCTTTGGCATGACAGAGTTTTGCTTGCAACTACCTTACATGGGTGTGACAAAAAGAAAAGAAGGTATTAAGGAGAGAAAGAGTGTCCCCACTCATTCTGAGTCCTAGACCCATCTGCCTACGTCTCTCAACAGATTAATTCCTGTTAGATTGCAGTTCTTGGTAAAAAGAGGATTAACAATTCAGATTGGGACAATTTGATTGATGGAATCCAATCAAAGAGGGACTTTGCCATCTCCTTCCTTTTGCTCCCTCTTCCTATTTCTAAAGCAGTGTTTCTCAACTTTAAGATGGGTGGACTTCAACTCCCAGAATCCCTCAGCCAGCCATGTCCGAGGGATTCTGGGAGTTGAAGTCCACCCATCTTAAAGTTGCCGAAGTTGAGAAACATTGTCCCAGAGCAGCGGGCTCCAACCTTTCCAGCTTTGTGGAGGCGGGGGGAAGTAGGAGAGAAGACTTTGCACACGTATGCGTGCCGCTTTCACAAATGCAACTTTGAGCACTTGCATGTACACCCATGCATTCATCCACCACTTTCTCAGCCTGGTTCCAAATGGGCCCAACCATTGAACTACGGACCGGGAGCTGGGACCCCTGCCCTAGAGGGGGAAAAAACCAGGCAATCAAGATTCTCTTTCTTTTCTTCCTCTCTCTCTCTCTTTCTTTTCTCTCTCTTTCTCTCTCTCAGGTCACCCCTTTAGATCAGGGGTCGCCAAACTTTTGGACCTCAGGGACCACCAAACTCATAATTTTAAATCCCGGAGACCACTAATATGAATTTTGACTGACAGTGGCTTTCTGGCGGTGGTGGGAGAGAGAGAGAGATCTGATCCAACCTCTCTCTCTCCCACACACAAGCAGGGGTGGGATTTAGACCCCTGATCTAAAGCTGTCAAAACTCCAAAAACAGGTCAAGTAGCTCTGGGAAGGCCAGTCATAAATTAGAACACTTGCTAAACAACCGGCCATTAAGTGAGGACCATTTGTATTTGGTTTGCCAGTCACCTGGCCACGCCCACCCAGTCACATGACCAGCAAACCACACCTTCAAATTAAGCCACGCCCACAGAAATTTGAATCCCATCCCTAGGTGGGGGCCACCGAGGATGAGTTTGTAGCACCAAGGGGACAGTGGACCGAAAAAGTTTGGGAACCACTGTATTAAATGAAGTGATTTACCTCCTTTTGTCCTGAATGTGTAGCCAGTTTCTCAGCCTCTAATAAATTACATTGGCTGTCCAAACAAACTACTTGAAGGCCGGCACACTCTGGGAGATTAAAGGAACTTTGTAATAGTTGCGTAGCAAACTACTTGTTGACATTTTGGGTTAGGCTGATAATTCTGCAAACAATGTTGACGCTCGACTGACATTACAAACCACCTTTGCCTGAAAAACCTTCAGCTTTGTAGATTCTGCCAGAGGAAGTGACTTGCAACAAATACAAATATGAACAATGTAAGGTTGAAATAGCAAATCTCATGTGGCTAAGCATGGCCAGGAATATCCCACATCCTATCAGTGAGAAACCTTTTTGTTCAAGAGACCGCTGGGATTCCAGCATTTTTCTGAACAAGCTTGTTTTCAGTGGATCTGGAGAACAGAATATAAAGGGCATTTTAATGCTCTTTACTACTTACGTTATTGGTCTAAGGAGCTTGAAAACTTTGGTCAGAGGAAGATGGGATGTATTTTATTTTAATATATTTTATTCTGTGTACCTGTTTATTTATCTTAACATACAGGTAGTTGTCGACTTATGACCACAATTGAGTCCGAAATTTCTTTTGGTAAGCAAGACATTTGTTCAGTGAGCATTGTCCATTTATGACCTTTCTGACTACAGCTGTTAAATGAATCACTGCCATTGTTAAGTTAGCAGCAAGATTGTTAAGTGAATCTGGCTTCCTCATTGACTTTGTTTCTCAGAAGGTCACAAAAGGTGCAGGACATTGCAACCATCATAAAGATGAATCAGTTGCCAAGCATCCAACTTTTGATCACTTGACTATGGCAATGCTGCAGTGGTTGTAAGTGTGCAAAACGGTCATAACTTACTTTTTTCAGTGCTGTTGTAACAGTCACTAAAAGAATTGTTGTAAGTCAAGAACTACCTGTATTTTATTTTTAAAAGTGGGATCTGTTTAATAGATTTTAATGGGTTTGAACAAAAGAGTCAAACTATCATTTCAATGTTTTATGTTTGTGGGGTTGTTTTATTTTTTGTTTGTTGAACCTGCTCCTGTTTGAATTGAAAACCAACCAAAATCACAGATATGAGGTGGGTAGCTATATACATTGATAAATAAATAAATAAATAAATAAATAAATAAATAAATAAATAAATAAATACATACATACATACATACATACATAAATAAATAAATACAAACATAATTTTAGATTTATGGGCTTGCTTAATTTGGCTTGGTCACTGATACCTTCCTATACATTAATCTCAGCATTACGAGACTACAGAGTTGTAGGGTTTTTTACCTAAAAAGGCTAATTTTTTTTAAAAATAAAGAAAATGTTGCCAAATCTTTCTGTTGGCATCCATACGTACCTATGAGCACACTGCTGTCTGAATAATTTCACCCCAGGACCACACCTAATTCCACATGCATTAACCATCCCTTCCGTTGGCCTTTTCCTAAATCTTGTTCAGATGCTCAGGATATTTTTTCATCATCGCTAAGCAACGAGGAAACAAAACAATGGCAGGCAGAAATACTATCTTTAGCAGCGAAGAGACATTAGAGCAGAGTGCAATTGGAGCCTGTCGAACTCAGCACTGTAGGATCTGCTTGCAAGGACTAAGTGGGTAAAATTTCCCCTCAATGGAGAGATAGCTCCACAGGAGGGTCAAGGTGCTTTTCAGATTGAACATCTGGGAAGTGTCATCCAACACACCTGGAGGACATTAGATGGTGCTCTCCTATTTTGTAGTGTCTGTTGTAGACCTCACCATCACTGCAGGGGTCAAAGTAAACTTGGTTTATTAATATCCCACACAGTTTACACTTTATATTTTATGGGAAATTCCATCTTACTATTTCCATAGTGCTTTTAGCGTTTCAGCTGAGACCCTTTGCAAAGAGCTGCTCCAGAAACATATGGCTAGGAAGAGAAGGGTCATTGCAAAGGTCCCGTGGTTTGGGAACAACTAGACCAGTTTGGTCTAGTTTGATCTAGTGGTTAAGGCAGCAGGTTAGAAGCCAGAAGGCTGTGAGTTCTAGTACCAATCTAGGCATGAAAGTCAGATGTGTCAAAGTCACACATCTCTCAGACCAACTCACCTCACAGGGTTGTTGTTGTGGGGAAAATAGGAGGAAGAGAAGTATTGTATGTTTTACTCCTTGAGTTAGTGATAAAAATAATAAAAGTAGGATATGAGCCGTGATGGCACAGTAGTTAGAATGCAGAATTGCAAGCTAACTCTGCTCACTGCCAGGAGTTCGATCTTGATGGGGCTCAACCTCCCATCCTTCCGAGGCCAGTAAAATGAAGAGTCAGATTGTTAGGGGAAAATATGCTGACTCTGTAAACTGCCCAGGGAGGGCTGTAAAACACTATGAAGAAGTATATAAGTTTAATTACTGTACAAATAAACAAGCAAAGAAATAAATTAATAATGATTGAAGTACTGAACAGGGATTCACATTTCTGCCAGCTGCGCCCCAACGTGACCCAATGGGTGAAACGAGGGAGGAACAATATCTGCTTGTTGAAAAGCACCACTGGGAGCTCTGATGCAAAGCATTTTGAGCATCCCAAACACCCCCCACCCTCCATGCTCTGCCCTCCCCCCCCAAACAGCTGAAGATGCTGGATAGCAGAACTGCAGTACATCCAAAGAGATTGAAATTAGGAGGCTCTGTGCCCAAAACTAAGGAAGTCAACCATTTTAGCATTTTGAGGAATTACTGTGTCTCCTTTGTATTTCTATAACTGTCTGGTTTGACGTAGCAACCAAACAGGACGGGTACAGACTTCAACGGATAGTTAGGACTGCAGAAAAACCATTGCAACCAGCCTGCCTTCCACTGTGGAACTGTATAGTGCCTGGGTCAGGAAGAGGACAAGAAAATATCTATGGATATTCTGCTGTCTGGACCTTATGCTCAAACTTTGGTCTTCCTTACACCCCAGTTGGTTACAGATAACAGGTAGTTCTCAACTCACAACTCATTGCTTATTAGCCATGTGAAGTTAGGACATCCCCCCAAAAAAACATACTTCTGACCTAGATTTGAAGTTCTGATGCCTGCACCACTCTTCCCCCACCACCCCCAGTCATCTGATGATAATTTGGGCATTATGCAAGTGGTCCACATTTCTGACACTTTGCAGCGGCCTCTGATCACAGGAGTGAGATTTACAATAGTTTCCTACATACAAAAAAAGCCTATTGCAGACAACACTTTTGGTTTATGATTGTGTTATTCACTTAATGACTGTGGTATTCACCTTACAACCACCATTAAATTCACTTCATGTCCTCTGTAAAAAAAAAATGATTAAATTGGGTCAGTCATACGATGACCTGCTTACCAGTTGGCACAACTTAAGATCTTTAAGTTAAGCTGTTAAGTCAAGGTACACATGTGTACTGTAATTAATTCATCATACAAACCAAGGTACATCATACAAGCCACACTAAGTCTCCAGTGCCCCCTAGAATCCGAAGTTTGATGTGTGTGTGTGTGTGTGTGTGTGTGTGCACCATCCTGTTCTGTCTATCAAACAGCAAAATGCTTTGGACTGCTTTCCATCTCTAACAGTTATATAAAATCAACCTGTTCAAGAAAAATGTCCATATTGTGCCCTTAACCAAAATACTGAAATGATTTGGCACTGCCTCCTTCCAGGATAGCTTTTTTTTTTCAACTTTATAGTCTAGCCTATAGCCCTGAGCTCTCCTCGTGGTCTCTCCTTCAGTCTTTTCAAGTTCTGGCAATATCTCCTTGTGCTACCACTATTTTGGGACATGGTTAATATGGAAGGTGGGCAAAAAGACAGTGTCCTTCCTGTTTGATCTCGAGGGAAGGCAGATAATGAAATTCTTTCAGACGTTCATCTTTCTTTTGATCAGTTGCTGAATTTCAATGCTGCCACTGTATTTCCTTCTTTTTATCTACTGCGGCATTCATCTGTTTACATGTTGAGCTTTGCATTCAGTTCTTTTGTTTGTTAAGAGCACTTTGAAGAGCTGGCATACAAAAAAGAAGAAGACCACAAATAGACTGCAACCAAGGTATCAACAAACAGACTAGGCTGGGCAGTGAAACCTGGGATACATCCATGACAATTCATTAGGCCAACACACTATGGCCAACTCGCTGTGGAACAATTCGCTTTGGACAAGAGTTACACTAATATCAAAGAAATGGTGGAATAGAATCATTAAAGAAAGGATGAAAAAGGAGGGACAAAAATGGAATGTGAATCACAAAAATTTAAAAAAAAAATATTTTGAACAATTAAATTGAATTTTTAAATCGTCCCACAGCAACTTAGCTGTGGCAAGTTGTCCCATTCTGACCTGGGACTGATAATTGAGAGACAGAAGGAAGGAAGGAAGGAAGGAAGGAAGGAAGGAAGGAAGGAAGGAAGGAAGGAAGGAAGGAAGGAAGGAAGGAAGGAAGGAAGGAAGGAAGGAAGGAAGGAAGGAAGGAAGGAAGGAAGAAAGAAAGAAAGAAATAAAGAAAGAAAGAAAGAAAGAACAAACACACTCCCTTCAAGAGAAAGGTCTGAGCTACTCAAATGGCTGTGAAATAAAAACTAAAGTGATCTGGTAAAATCCAACTTTAAATCACTGATAATTTTGCACTAAGCTCGCAGCATTGTTTTATGACAAAACGGGGCAGGCAGCATATAGAGATAGTCCTCTACTTATGACCCCAATTGAGCCCAAAATGTCCATTGCTAAGTGAGACCATTGTTAAGTGAATCACTGCAGTTGTTTAAGTTTGTAACATGGTCGTTGAGTGAATCTGGCTTCCCCACTGACTTTGCTTGTCAGAAGGTTGCAAAAGGGGATCATCACAGGACCACAGGACATAGCAACAGTCATAAGTATGAGTCAGTTGCCAAGCATCTGTGAATTCTGATCACGTGACCATGGCGATGCTGCAACAGGCATAAGTGTGAAAAACAGTCATAAGTCACTTTTTTCAGTGCTGTAACTTCAAACGGTCGCTAAGTGAATGGTTGTAAGTCAAGGACGACCTGTGCATTGAACCCTTGGTGGGAAGACAAATGCATTATGCTTGTCAACAGTGAGGACATAACAGTGTTAATATTAGAGTCGGGAATCCAGGTTAATCCTAATTCCTACTACAGTTTAAAGATGAAATTGAAATTAGTTAGCATTTCTTCCTTGTCTAGTAGAGACAGTCCTCGATTTATAACTGTTGAGCAACCACTCCACGTTACAACAGCATTAAAAAAAGAAAAAGCAACTTACAAGAGGTGCTTGCACATACACCTCTTGTAGCATCCCAAGTCACATGATCAACATTTGGGTGTTTGGCAACTGGCATGTATTTATAGTGGTTGAAACATCCGTGGGTCACGTGACTACCACGTGTGACCTTCCCAGCCGGCTTCCAAGAAGCAAAGTCAATTGGGGTGAGGGGAGAGAAGCTGGATTCACTTAGTGACCACATGATTCACTTAATATCTCAGGCATGACTCAGTTAACAACTATTTTGCTTAGGAATGGCCCCAACTGTGGCCATAAATCAAGGACTATATGTATCTCCTGCATGCAATTCCCTACATTGATCTGCTGCAAATCCTATGGACACTTCAACTAGCGTTTAAATCTCAAACTCTACCTCACGCAATATTTACAGACCCCTCACATCCTGGACATAAACTGTTTCAACTCCTTCCCTTCAAAACGACGCTATAGAGCACTGCACACCAGAACAACTAGACACAAGAACAGTTTTTTCCCGAAAGCCATCACTCTCCTAAACAAACTGTTTCCTAGTATGATTTGATGTTGACTGTACTCTATGACTATCATTAAGTGTTGTACGTTATGATTCTTGATTCTTAACGAATGTTCCTTTTCTTTATGTGTACTGAGAGTATTTACACCAAGACAAATTCCTCTTGTGTCCAATCACACTTGGCCAATAAAGTATTCTATTCTATTCTATTCTATTCTAAGCAATATACAAGATAAACAAACGGGGAAGGGGAACAGAAATGTGAATTGTGTCACTGCAAAACTGCATGTACTTGATAATTTGGCCACTGGGAGGCGCAAGGACCTTCTGACTCCAATCTCTTAAAATGCTACTGAGCCCCATCTTCCGTCTGCTAAAATTTCATCCTGTTTTGTAGGCTTTCTCAATTTTGGCAACTTTTAATATGCGTAGACTTCAACTCCCCAAATCTCCCAGCCGGCAACTCTGAGGATTGAAATCCACACATCGTAAAATTGCTAAAGTTGAGAAATGTTGCTCTATTGGCTAGGTTCATGCTTCTTTGGGTAACCATTAAGAGATCTAGGACCTTGAATCTTTTAAAAACGCCCAACACTCCATCCTGCACTTACAGGCTTGTCTACATCAGGGGTTCTCAGTCTCAGCAACTTGAGGTGATGACTTCAATTCCCAGAATTCTCCAGGCACTATGACTGGCTAGGGAATTCTGGGAGTTGAAGTCCACACATCTTCATGACGCCGAGATTGAAAAACATTGGTCTAACACAGGGGTGTCAAACTCGCATTGTCACATTGTCATCATGTGATGTATTGCAACTTTCCCCCACTTCGCTAAACCGGGGTGGTAATGGCCAGCGATGATGCAGGCCGCAAGTTTGATACCCCTGGTCTAACACATATACTAGAAGCTCTCTCTCCTTCCTTCCTTCCTTCCTTCCTTCCTTCCTTCCTTCCTTCCTTCCTTCCTTCCTTCCTTCCTTCCTTCCTTCTCTTATTAGTTTACCCCTGTCAGCTAGTTCCAGGACTACCGATAGGATGGATTTAAAATTGGGGGCCCCTTCTTCCCATCCCTCGCCCTGACACAGCTGCGTGTTCTCGGGGGTCTCTTACTTCTACTGGGTGAGTTCCAGAGAGTGGCAGAAGATTTGGAGAGGCGCTTGTTGATTATAGAGTCCACATGTTTGGGGAGATTTACAGCAGAGAGAGAGCACCTGCTTGCACCTACAGAGGGAAAAGACACACAGGTGTTAAGGGCAGCAGGGTGGGGGGTGGGGGATCTGGTAGAAGTGCGAGCATGCAGCAGCGGGATCATGCGGTGAATGCAATGAGTTGCAAAGGAGACTCCCGGGAAAGCCATTAGAGTGCCTCGATTCGAGCTGCCTGCTGAACAGGAAACCATACAAACACCTTTTGATGTGTTGATCTGCAGCCTCATGTATTCTACTCCAACACACGTCCCCATTGATGTCACAGGCCTAAATGAGCTTGGCAGAAAGCAACTTAGCACATGTGGTGGCTATGCCCTTCCCAAAGGCTCACCGGCAGAAGGTCTGAGTTGGAGATTGTTTTCCCTCCTGCAGCCAAACAACAGCAGGAGGTGAAGACATTATTTACAGCTCCTTCTTGTTACAAGCTGACTTTGACTCAGGTCCCATCCAGCTGAGAGAGGCTGAGTCCCACAGAAAGCATGTAACAGATGACAGAAGATGTTAAATATCAGGTTCCTGGGCACACTTAACAGCATGTTTGCACTGCCATGGCCAAAAGATGAGTAAGACGTAGACTCAACCATCCAGCAAACAGATCCCTTTACAGAGACAGAAGCTGAGCCACAAACAGCTTGGATTGACAGCAAAGCAGCTTTTTCAGACCAACATTAGGGAGTGGTGAGTTTTGAAAGGACAAAACCAAAAGCATTTTGAGTGTTAATTTATAGGACACAATCAGAATTTGAAACAAACCCTGGCTTTTTATTCCAGGGCCACAACAAATAAACAAGGTAGTAGTTTATCCTCAATGCTATCTGCAAGCCAACGTTTTGAAAAATTGACCAAGTAGATGGTTTTTTTTAAAGCATTCTTAAAATTTCCATAGTAAAAAGTGGTTGTGCTTCTTCTCAAACATGCTTAACTTGATGATTACAGACTTAACTAGATCAGTCATTTGCACAACATGAAAAGCCTAGCTAATTCTAAACTTGTTAGGATTTTTTTTGTGACTTTATATGTTCTGTGAATCCAGGTTGGTGGATTAGTTACTGATTCAAAGTATTATACCAACCCAAGGAATAAGGTGGCTCCATCATCTGGTTAAATGTGTTTTGTGAACAAGCCAAACCAAAGCATGCCTTTGAACTTGCTTTTTCTTGTTTCATGTGGCAATGTAAACATAAATTAGTGAATTAGACATTTTTTCTGGACATTGGGTCACCGATAGTGTTCTGCATGGGTCTCTATCTGTATTCTACAATGAAAAATAAGGGCTAATGTGGAATTCTTGTTGTCAAAAACCACATGGAACAACGTGCCTAGTTTTGTCTAAACTCAAAGCAAAATTCATAAACCCAAAACTAATTTAGAGTAAGAGCTGCCAATATTGATGGAAGTTTTGTAATAATAAAATAACAGGATTTGTCTCTGCCAAAAAATTTATTGCAGGTAATTATTTGAACCTTATATATCCTATTTCTATTTTGCAATAAATAAAATGCAACCACTGAATAGTATTTAACTTATTCAGTGAGGTCAAACTAGTTAAGGAGAGCAATTTCATGCAATGACCTGAACTATTTTGGAGAATTCAGCAAAGACAAAAAGTATTGTTCAACATTATTTATTTATTAATGAACCACTCACTCTGAAAAGTGTCTCGAAAGAGCCCTACAGGTAGACCTCATTTTGCAACTGCCTTGTTTAACAATTATTTGCAGTTACAACATGATGAAAAAAACAACTTGGTGGCTAATCTTCGCATTTTTGATATTTGCGGGTCTGCAAGGAGTTAAAGATTGTAAAATCATGACATTTCACTTAACAACTGCTTTGCTTAACAACCTACTTGCCTATCCTGTTTGTGGTTGCTAAATGAAGACGAGATCAAAAATCCACTAAGTTCATCATTCACTTCCCAACAAGATGCAGCTTCCAACTATCCATACACTGGCCAATAGATCTTCCTCATAAAGATACAAAGTGCTTTGAACATCTGAAACACTTGAACATTTGTTTTGACCAGCAGCAATTTCCAATCAGTTCAGATAGTTAAAGTTAATGAAGAGCACAGCAGAAAAGTAAATAATAATAGCCTGGTTGTCTATGGAGAATTATTAATCGCCACAGATAACCAGGAAGCTGCTACTTACGCCTGTTCTTTTAAAAGTAGTCCTTGAGATATGATTGTAATGAAGCTTGCCCATAAAATACGACCTCTTTTGTGGCCATCAGTGTCATTCAGTGAACCAATGATTCACTACAAATATTGTTTTGTAGAAAACTGGAAGTGCTGGTTTTTGGAAAAACTGTCATAAAATGGAGTCACGGGATCATCGGATGCTACAAATGGCTGTAAATGCAGCCATGTGGCCAAGTAATAAAAGTGTGGACACCTGACTCCATAGGTGGGTGGCTGGGTGACTATGAGAACTTTGGATCTGGGTCATAAATCCCCTTTTCTGGATTGGTCATAAGATCAAGGACTACTTGTTTTTTTGAAGCCAGAGAGTTCCAGAGTTTCTACTTTTGTCATCCTGCATTCTGCATTACACATTTCTCTCTCCAATCATGGGAGCTTGTGAGCGTATAACCCCTCCGTTGCTAGGGCACCCAGCTGCCTTGGAGAATTCTGGGAGTTGAAGTCCACACAAGTGTTATTGCTGAGATGAAGCTAGTCCCCAGGACCACTCCCAAAATTGCTTCCTAACACCACCAAAACAGGAAATCCTGGCCTTGTTTACATACACGTGGCTATGTCCACTTGGCATCATCATGCCTGCAGCGTTCATACGTGCCCAGAATGTGAAATGTGACACCTCCCATTCTCATCCTTCAGTTTCCCACCTCCAGTCCATTCCTGCCCAAAGACTCTTGGGGATGGGAAGATTGTCAAGGATAGAATATGCTCTGCTCAGCAGTGGGTGAGTTGGTATCTGTGGCTCAGCTCCTTTCTGCCTTGGTCCCAATGCGCCCGCATGGCGGAAACTGCCAACCAATGAGGAGGAAGATGGGCGAGGCTCTTGAGCAGCACATGGCATAGAAGAGAAGAAGCAATGTGGGAACTTAAAGGAACCAAGCGGTCAAAAGTCCACTGAAAATCGACAACGGGCCCCAGCAAAGCTGCAAAGAAATGCAGTGCTGTCCTGTATGCAGAGGAAAGGAAGGAAGGAAGGAAGGAAGGAAGGAAGGAAGGAAGGAAGGAAGGAAGGAAGGAAGGAAGGAAGGAAGGAAGGAAGGAAGGAAAGGAGGAAGTAGATAAGAAGAGTGGGGAAGGAAGGGAGGGACAAAGGGGAGGAAGGAAAGAAGGAAGGAAGAGAGGAAGAAAAAGAAAGAAGATAAGAAGAGGGGGAAAGGGGTGGAGGGAGGGAGGAAGGAATTGCCTTATAATTTCAAACTAGGGTGCAGAAGCCCCTCCTCGTCCCAAGGGACATGCGCGTGCAAAAGTGCCCAGCCGTGCAAAAGCATCAAAATAAAAACCCAACCCGTTGCCCACCAGGCCCCTTGTGCTTGCTGTTCCCCCAGAGAATACGACAGCCGCGTCCCCAAGCCTAGCAGGGCCTCCACTCACCCTCCTTGTGTCCAGGGGAGCCCTGGTGCAGCGCCCCAGCCCACGACCATCGCTGCTGCCGGATTTCAGCCCAGGTTTTCTTCACAGAGCGCTGGATGGCGGCTTCGTAGAGCTCCTGATCACAATGTGGGAAGGGGAGGTTTAGTTTTCTGTTTTGTTTGCCAATCATGCAACTTAGGGGTGTGTTTGCATAAACAATGAAGCCGAGCAGTTTGGTTAGAGAGAAAAAAAAATGATAAAAAGACTCTTTTTACAAGACTGGAAATCCTTACAGGTCGTCCTTGACTTACAACCAACATTGGGACTACCATAGAATTTGGTCCCTAAATAAGGTGCTTGTTAAGTGAGTCTTGCCCGAATTTACCTTTTAGTTTGCTGTACTTTATTATTTATTTATTCAACTTTTATACCGCCCCCCTCTCCCAAATAGAGACTCGGGGCGGTAAACAGCCATAATAAAACAATACAGTCCATAAAAATTTAAAATAGAATTAAAAATTATTAAATTAGTGGCTGAATTTGAGAATAAAAACCAATAAAAACCAGATAAAAGTTTAATTTTTTTTTTAAAAGAATTGTGAAATGAATGCAGCTTCCCCATTGACTTTGCTTGTTGGAAACCAGCTGGGAAGGGCAATCACAGGACCTCAAGATGCTGCAACCATCATAAATACATACAGGTTGCCAAGTGTCTGAATTCTGATCCCGTGACCGTAGGGATGCTGGCAAGAGCTGTAAGTATGATGATCAGTTTTAAGTCCCTTTTTCCAGCTCTGTTGTAACTTCAAACAGTCCCTAACTGAACAGTTATAAGTCAAGGACTACCTGTATACCGACTTTCTGTTGAATGAAGCAAAATGAATTTATTATGGCATTTGGATATTAAAAATGAGACTGAGGGATTGGAGCAAAGTTTAATATGACAACTACTCGATAGAAAGAAGGACAGAAGATACAACTGCATGATGGGCTTTTCAACCCATGTTTTTTTCCTTGCTTCTCCATCGCTTATTTTCTTTATTCTGGATTGTTTTGTGTACAACTAGTCCTTGATTTACAGCCATTCATTTAGTGACCATTAAAGTTACAACTGCACTGAAAAAAATAACATGACTTTTTCAGTTTTCATATGTTTTTTCACACTTATGACCATTATAGTATCCCATCAGAGGTGGTATTCAGCAGGTTCTGGAGAACCGGTAGCGGAAATTTTGAGAAGTTCAGAGAATCAGCCAATACCGCCTCTGACTGGCCCCGCCCCCATCTCTTCTCTGCCTCCCATTGAGTCCCAGCTTATCGGCTGGGTCTTCTTTGGTTGCCCTACACAGGAGAATGGAGCTGGAAAGCAGGTTAGTGGGACGAGGAGGGAATTGAATCCCATCACAGATCCCCATGATCACGACCAAATCATGAGATCACCCAGTGCAACCTGCTGACAAGCAGGTCAAGGGGAAAGCCAGATTTACAACCGTGTTACAGGTAGTCCTCAACATACATCCACAATGCAGCCCAAAATAAGTGAGTTTTGCCCCACTTTACGACCTTTCTTGCCACCGTTGTTACGTGAATCATTGCAGTTGACAAGTTAGCAACCCAGTTGTTGAGTGAATCTGGCTTCCCCATGGACTTTGCTTGTCAGAAGCTCGCAAAAGGGGATCCCGTGACCTTGGGCACACAGCGACGGTCATAAGTTTGAGCCAGTTGCCAGGCATCTGAATTTTGATCCTGTGATGATAGGGGATGCTGCAAAGGTCATAACTGTGAAAAACAGTCATAAGTGACATTTCCCAGAGTGGTGGTAACCTTGAACGGTACTAAACGAACTGTTGTAAAGTCAAGGACTCACTTAACAACTGGCAAGAAAAGTCATAAATGGGGCAAATCAACCATCTTGCTTAGCCACGCAAATGTTAGACTTAGCTGTGGCTGTAAATCAAGGCCCACCAGCATTTTCTTCCTTTAAACCAGGGGTCCCCAAATTTGGCAACTTTAAGACTTGTGGACTTCAAGTCCCAGAATTCTCCAGAATTCATAGCTGGCTGGAGAATTCTGGGACTTGAAGTCCACAAGTCTTAAAGTTGCCAAATTTGGGGACCCCTGGTTTAAACATTTCTAATAAAAAAGGCATCGTGGAGGAAACGGGTGCCTTTGTTTCTGTTACCTTCTAGGGCAACGGATGCAGCCTTGGAGCAAACAAACGTTGGTGACCTACAGCTTAATTCCTCTTTGACTCGCCCAGAACATCTCAAACTCACCTTGTTCCTCTCCATCTTTTGCCGCTGGCGTTCTTCCAGGGCGGCACGGCGCTTCTCTGCTCGCACTCGCTGCTCTTCGAGCCGCCTCCGCCTCTCTTCCAGCTGTTTTTCCCTCAGCACGCGGGCCTTCTCTTCCTTCTCCAGCCACACCGCCCGCTTGGCAGCTACTCAGGGAGGTTCAAAGAGAGAAGAAGATACAGCGAGGTTTAGACCAGGGGTGGGATTCAAAATTTTTAACCATCGGTTCTGTGGGCGTGGCTTAGGTAGTGGCCATGGCTTAGGTGGTCATGTGACTGGGTGGGTGTGGCTTGGTGGTCATGTGACTGGGTGGGCGTGGCCAGCTCAATATCACTCACATCGAGGCACGCATCTCCTCGCCTGGCCTCTCATGACTGTGGGGATGCTGCAACAGTCATAAGTGTGAAAAATGGTCATAAGTCACTTTTTTCAGTGCCATTGTAACTTTAAATGGTCACTTCACACAAGCAAAGCACCAGCAAAGGAGGGGAAAAAAACTCCAGAGACGTTCCTGAGACAGGAAGTCTAGTCCTGCCAAGAATGTAATAAGGGTTAACAGAGAGGCAGTTTCTGTAAGCAACACCAGAATGTTTCCTTCCTGCCTTCCTTATAGGATTAGGCCAGTAATTTCTTCTAACAACCGGTTCTCCGAACTGCTTAGAATGTTAACAACCGGTTCTAGCGAATAGGTGTGAACTGGTAGAATCCCACCCTTGGTTTAGACTTCAGAGGAGCCAAACACTGCATGCCTCTTGCCTTCAGGAGGCCGGCAGACTTACTCCTGGAGCATGTTAGTTTATCGTGAAATGTGGTGCTTTTGCATTTTTTGTTTTTGAGGACTAGCGGGTTGAAGCCCACCCTGCAAGAGCTGTAAAAGGCATCTCAACCAGCACTGAGGATCTCAACTAGCACTGAGGATGTTACCTAGTTGGGTAATGAAACGTCTGCAAGCCAACAACGAGGTTCAGAGAGCAGAAAGGATCCCACAACTTTTATTTACTGTTTCTTAAACTTTTTTTCTTCTCTTTCAGGAGCCTTCCCATTTTCAACATTATAGAGACACCCCCCCCCCAATGCTTTTGTTTATAAGGATTCTATTGATCAATATTTATTTTATTAAAAATTAAAATTGACGTGTGTGCTAATTTTAAGGACTCTGAAAGTCTAAAGGGAGTAAGAGAGGGAGGGAAGGAAGGAAGGAGAAAGAAGAGGGAAGAAAGAAAAAAGAGAGGGGAGGAAGGAAGGAGGAAAAGGAAGAAAAGAAAGAGGGAGGGAAGGAAGTAGAGAAAGAGGGAGGAGGAGAGGGAAGGGAGGGAGGGAGGAAAGAAAAAAGACAAAGAGAGAGGGGAGGAGGAAAATAAGGAAGAAAACAAAAAGGGAGGAGAAGGAAGAAAGGAATAAGAGAGAGGGAGGGGGGTGGAATGACCTGCACAGCTGGCGACAGCTGCTGAGCCAGAGGGGGCAGAGCAAGAGAGGAGGGAGGGGAAGAGCCTCAAAAGCGGAAGACAAAGGAAAGGGGAAGCTGCCCTGAAAAGCACATTCAGGCCAGACAATTGGGGAATGAGAGTGAAAAGGGGCAGCGGGGGAACCGCCACTGCTGAGAGGGAGGGGGCCGGAGGGAGGCCTTGGGGCAGAAAAGACCACCCTGCCGAGTACAAGGCAACACAGACCCGCCAGTTGGAAAAAAGAACCCCCTTAGCCAAAGACTCTTCCAGAACCAATTGAGAGAGCCATGAGCTCCGGCCTTGGGAAGGCTTTGCATCCAGCCCCTCTGAAATGTGCTTCTTATTTTTTTATTTTATTATCTAATTTATATGCCGCCCTTCTCCGGAGACTCAGGGCGGCTTACGGTCTATGGAGCGCCATGCTAAGTGCTCGGCAATAGCCTTCATTCCATTGTATATGCCTGCTTATTAGTAGGGCTTTTGCCCCCCCTCCCCCAAGCGGCATTTTACAAAGTCAGCTTATTGCCCCCAACAATCTTGGGTCCTCAATTTACCTACCCCGAGAGGATGGAAAGCTGAGTCAACCTTGAGCCTGGTGGGATTCGAACCTGCACTAATTGCAGGCAACTGAGCTAAGTGCTAGATGATTAACAGCCTGCACCACCAAGGCAGTTTTAGAGTGACAGAAGGGTAAGCCACCCCGTGAAGAATCTGAGTTGATTTCAATTTCATAAGCTTCCATTCTAATTCTCTGCCCCACGGGAGAGGGAAACCCAGGCTCGCTGGACAATTGAAGGTCTCCAGCATTGGGGGAGGGAGGGAGGAATGGATGGTGGAGGAAGGAAGGAAGGAAGGAAGGAAGGAAGGAAGGAAGGAAGGAAGGAAGGAAGGAAGGAAGGAAGGAAGGAAGGAAGGAAGGAAGGAAGGAAGGAAGGAAGGAAGGAAAGGGCTTATAGTTTCTTCCCACACATAAGATTCTTAAAGGATAAGTTTACACTGAATGGAAAACCAGCTTTGGTGCAGAATATTGTGACTAATTTTAATTTAGCCAATAAAAACTTGGTTGACGGAACTGCTGACGGAATTGCTGACCTGCGAGCCTTCCGACGCGCACTAAAGACCCATCTTTTCCAACAGGCCAGTCTGGCCTAACGTTATGAGAAGGGTCTTAAATTTTTAATTCAATTTTAAAATTTTGATGGGGTTTTATTGGCTTCAGCCATTTATTTAATAACTTTTAAATTTATTTTTAACTTTTCTAATTGTAATGTTTTATTATGGCTGTTCACCGCCCCGAGTCCCTTTTTGGGAGAGGGGGGCAGTATATAAATTAGATTAAATAAATAAGTGTGAACATGGCATCTGAATTGTAGCCAGTGATTCCAAGGGCGTCTTCCAAGAATGGATCCCACATAGGCTAGGTTTATACAAGACTACCAACTTTGAACAAAAATGGATGTTGTTACTTTAACTGAAACTATGCAAGATTTCCCCTGGTTTCTGTAGATTTGGGCTTCTCTAAGAATTTTTATGTTTTGAATTGATCTGAATTATCCAACTCCTAAATCACGGGTGATAATTTATGGTGTATCCCCTCCATGGAACAATTTATGTTACCAATTATGTTTAATTCAGAACCCCTTGCCTGAAGGATTAGAAATTCAAAATATATCACATACAATAGGAAGGGAAAGTGCGTAAGTTTTTATTATTTGCTGATTATGTTTTATAGCTAGTTCAGCAATCAATATTCACGTGAATTTGGAATGGCTATTGGATATGAATTTACTGGATATTGAGCAAATTGGATTATCCTATCATATTGGCTGAAAGGAATTTACAAGGTTTTTGAACAAATTTGAACAAATTTCAGCAAGGATATCTTACAAGCCTGTTGCTCTGTAAAGTGCAATTATCTGTTCTCAAAGATGAATTTACTTTTCCATCTTTTGAGGTTGATTGCTAGGCATTCCTTGGTAACTGTTTAACTTGAAAGATATTATCTGGGCCCATTGCAATCTTGTGCTGGTTTTCAGACATGTTATTTATGCAGGAACCTATTTCAAAACCTCTTTCTAATGCTTCAAAAATTTGTAGAAAATATTGGATCACATATAACCCAATATTTCTCAACCTTGGCAACTTATAAGCTGTCTGGATTCCAACTTTTAGAAGCCCAGACAACTTAAAGTTGCCATGGTTGAGATACGCTGATTTAACCAATGAAAAACATACAATGGGGAATTTAAAAATAGCTAAGTATAAACTAAGCACCTCACAATAACCAGTTCTGAGGAAGCCCACTTTTGAACTGTTGCAGCATTAAAACTGAATCTGATTTACTCCAGAGTAGTTCAACCTAAGGATTTATCATCTGGTTTATCTTTTCTGAAGCTCCTGAGTGATTTGCATTATGGTTTCTAAGCCAGGAACCCTTCTGTAGAAGATGGAATTGGTACTATATTTTACTCGATTTTAGATATTCTCTATCCCCATTTTTTTGGAATTTATCCAAATATCTTGAATGATGGATTGAGGGGGATGAGAATTAACTAAATTCTTCTACAATTCTGATAGGAAAATGTTATATTTGGTTTGCAGCAATGGGTTGTTGTTATGTTTAACTATCAACAACATTAGAATTCATCTTTTTTTTTAAGAAAGTGGAAAGGAAGAAAACATTCAAGCAAATGATAACTTCAAATTTTGGGATTCACGGGGGAAAAAAGATTCCAAAATCCTTTCCATGACTTAATATATTCTGTGTAAATTCAGTCATTTTGAGATGTTTTCCCATGTTCATTCTCCTCTTGGGAGGAAAGAATGAAAGGACATTATGTTCACAATCAATCACAAACACAAAGTGTCTTGGCCAAGAGTACAACAGAAAGAAAAGCATGTTAGTTTTGATTTTTTTTTTACCCCACTGGGCATTATTTCCTGAATGTGGAGTCTCCTTAATTGTCATTGGATAATCCCATCATCCCCTCTTTGGACAGTTAAGCAAGATAGGAACCTAATCAGATTGCTTAGAGAATACCAGGTTGAAAAAGAAGGTGAAATAACTAGACCATAAATCTGGATTTGGTGACCTGACGTGGCTCAATGAGATGACTCCATCTAAATGCATTGGGTGGCATCTCCCATCATCCTCATTCTTTGTGTGGAGGGCTAGGCAAGATATGAGCCTAGGCCTGACATGGTTCAGTGAGATGACCTCTTCCACAAAGCCTGCAGTGCAGAGATTATTTGGCCTCCTTCTTACCCAGATGTTTGGCTCGTTCTTCTCGACGCTCCCTGGCCATCCTGTGTCTCGCTTGGGCCTTCTGAGAATCTGGAAGAAGGAGAATCCAAAGGCATCAGAACAACAAAGGGGAAGTCAAATGGGTTGTGAAGATGAGGAACTTGCAGGGATGGCTAAATTAATTTCTTTGCTTCTAGACAAAACAGTATATTTATGGCTGAGTGGACCTATAGACTTTTTTGGCACAAAATGAAAAAAAAAAAACACCCTTATGATTGGGTGGGCAACAGCATCCGAGCCCCCTCCCCCCAGATCCCCTCTGTAGGTTGGTTCCACCTACAACAAAACCTACCTTGTTTTGCCCTGGGAGTGGGTGAACCCTGGGCAGGGGGCGGCTGTTCGCTCTTGGGGGGCAGGTGGGCACTGCCACGCGTCTCCTCTGTTTGAGGCGGACTTGGGGCTCCAATGGGTGGGGGCCGATCACTCTTAGGGGGCAAGCTCTCTGCTTCTGGAAGCGGGGCGGCAGGCAGGGGGCTGGGCTGGCGAGTCTGGAAGGCAGGACTTGCTTCTGAGACAGGGGTGGGGGTGGGAGTCTTGGCGCCGGGGACTTCGTTTGGGGCTGGCAGTGTCACGGCTGCAGCTGGAAGAGATGGGGCTGCCGGATGGAAGGCTGGGGGGGTCCGGCGGCCCGGCTGAGCCTTCCCCACCAGGGGAGCCTTCTGTTCATTTCCTGGTGGCGGCGGCATCACTTCTGACAGGATCCGACCGGAAGCTGAAAGACAGACATTGGCTTGGCTCAAATCCCATTCAGCTGCTGATATGATCTTAAAGTTACACGTGTTGTTTAGGAAGGGAAAGACGAGCAAAGGGTTGTCCTTGGATGGGAGACCCTGAGGAAAGCCTCACGCTGTGGATGAGTCGAGAACAGGGTTTTTCAAATTGACAAAATTCTCCAGCCAGCTA
Organism: Bungarus multicinctus; assembly: GCA_023653725.1. Lineage (NCBI taxonomy): Eukaryota > Metazoa > Chordata > Lepidosauria > Squamata > Elapidae > Bungarus > Bungarus multicinctus. The sequence continues at coordinate 28,543 of JAGDQI010000089.1, forward strand.
TTTTTCTCTTTCTCTTTCTGTTTTTTTTATTTTCTAGTTTCTCTTTTGCTCGTTTCTGTTTTTCCCCTCTAGTCATTTCTTAGGACTGATTCATTTCCTTTCCCTCCTCCACAAGGGCTTCCTGAACTCCCCCTCCCCATTTCTTTCCTTCCAAGGCACCCCCAAAATGCATAGATTGAGCAAAGAGAGCGCAGCTGAGTGGAGAATTCTGGGAGTTGAAGTCCACTTATCTTAAAGTTGCCAAAGTTGGAAAATAATGGACCAAAAAGTTTAAAAAAAAAAAACAAAAAAACACAGCCCCCAAAGAGGGGGGGGGGCAAACCATTTCCTCACCACTATGAAGAAAACACGGTCATCAGATCCTCTTTACTGTGGGCACCCGAGACCGCCAATCAAACATTATGCAGGCTGCCTATAAAACCTCCAGAAGCATGGCATGACCAAATGAAGCTGCCAAAGACCGACCACACACACACACACACACACACACACACACACACACACACACACACACAGAGCTTGGATGCAGGTGCCATCTTTAGGGGTGAAGCCATCCAAAAACTTCCAGTTGGTCTGGTCATCTGACCTAAGACAGGTAAGATTTTCATAGTTTCTGTTTTTCGGCTTGTCATTTCTTAGCACTGAGTAAATCTCATCCCCACTTCCACAAGGGCTTCCTGAGCTGTTAGTGAACAACTCCCCCAGAAGCCCGCCCCCCCTCATTCCTTTCCTTCCCAGGCACACCCAAAGCCCACAGTTTGAGGAGGGAGGGGGGGAGGGAGACAGAATGAATCACTAGTTTTGCTGATGCCCACGTATGTAATTCTTCACTATCCTTGATTCTCGCAGACATGCCTACACACACACACACAAGAACACTGCTCCCCTCACAGCAGTAGGACCTTTTCAGACAACAATTAAGTAATGCATCAAGAATGTCCAGCCAGAGATGCAGAGAAGCCCAGAGAACAAGGCTGTGAATGTTGGTTCTGCCAAGGGAGGGAGGGAAGGGACAGCTTTGAGCTTCTACGGAAGGAAGGCAGACCAGAGAGAGTCGGAGCAGCCAGCCGGGCGCGGAGGAGAGGAGAGAGCAGGACAGCAGAGAAACCGTGGGAAAAATCTCCTGCACTGGCCTCAAAAAACCAGATCCAGTGGATTAATCCTTTACTCTAAAGGACAGCACTTGATTTCAGATAACTGCCCTTTGCATTGGTGTAATTTCCAAAAGTATTGTCCTTTATTTTGGTCATTTCATTTTTATAGTACTCATAATATCACTTTCTGAACAGTTTTCCTTGTGCATGTGAAAAAGATAGAAATGGACCATCTTTTAAAATCTATTTACATGAGTTACTGTTTGATTTTAGATATTTTTATTAGAAGAGGAGTTTTGGTAAAGCTTTAGCTATCATCTCTCTCTCTCTCTCTTATCTCTCTTCTATCATCTTATCTATCTGTATGTATGTATCTATATCTATCTCCATCTTTCTAACATCTTATGATAGATACATGTCTATTCTGTCCCACTTATTTATCTGTCTCTCTTATCGCTCTCATCTGCCTATCAATTCTCCCTCTCTCTCTCTCTCTCTCTCTATCATTTTACAGAGCCATCCATCTCACAAGGAAATGACTTTGGGTGGCGGACAACAAAACCGAAACAATAAAGTTTTTCTTGGCTACTCTTGATTTCCTTTGTAAAGCTATATTATAAATATAAATGATTAAAAGGTTTTATCCTTATGGACTGCTTTCAGGTTTCCCATTTTTCAGATTCGTCCTTTATTTTATTTTTTTCAGGTCACCGTAGCCTAACCACTTTCTTGCAAGCCATGATGTCTGGAATGGGGAGCACAAAAAAGAGCCAAATCCTAAAATTCCTAAAATAGGAATTGATCGCGGAGCATCTTCAAAAGGAGTGAAATAGAGTATCCTTCCACCTAATTGGATTAAGCCATGTTTGGGGTTCATACAGTGCAACGAACTCTATAGGGACCAAGGTCAGACCTCAATTCAGCTCAGCACGTATAGTACTGAAATTGAGGGCACACCAGTTAAATGGTGTGAATGCAGCCAGCCTGGAAGAGAGGAAGTGTTCCCCAATCAGGTAACCACAAAGCATGCTAAATTATAATCCCTTCTCCCACACACACACACACAGACTTCCTGGATAAGGTTAATGGGAGTCGTGATCCCATGCATCCTGCAGGCATTAGTTGGGGGGTGGAAAAGGACTACTTAACATATAATGGTCCAATGTATGACCGTTGTGTGCAACTACCCTTTCAGACTGCCTGGTATGGAGACCTTGAAGAGGACCCTCTGAGATGCTCGTGTGCAATCCTGTTCTCCCTTCCTCCCCTCAACAACCTGGCATGTTTTTCACCCTAATAAAACCACCCAGGGCATTGCTAACCTTGCCTTCCCTGAAAAAGCCAAATGCCAAGTCACTTCTACAGAAAATTGTAATCCTCTATTCATTGCAGAATACCTTATGCCACCAGACTTGAAACTCTAGACCTAGAAAACCTAGAACTACGCCGCCTTACGTCCGATCTAAATATAATATATAAAATCATACATTGCAATGTCCTACCTGAAAATGAATACTTCAACTTCAATCATAACATACAAGAGCACACAATAGATACAAACTCAAGGTTAATCGCACCAAACTTGACTGCAGAAAATACGACTTCAGCAACAGAGTGGTCAATGTCTGGAATACTCTACCTGACTCTGTGGTTTCTTCCCCAAACCCAAAAACTTTAACCTTAGACTGTCTTACTATTGACCTCACCCCCTTCCTAAGAGGCCTGCATAAGTGCACCAATCGTGCCTACCGCCCCTGTCCTATTGTTTCTTTTTATTTTTCTTATAAGTATCTATCTCATGTATTCAAAACTATGTTAATTCTTATACCAGTATTTTGTAAGCGATTGACAAATCAAATAAATAAATAAAAAAAAATAAAACATGTGCACAGTGTTCCCAGGAGCTGGGCTCCAGCCAAAACTTTAGTGTATGGAATCCAAGATCCACTGTGTGGTACAGAAGCCAAGACTTATCAATGTAACCACAAATTTGTGCCAGAACTGACGGGGGCAAAAAAATCAATAAAAAATTGTTCTGCCAGTGTTTCTCAGCCTCGGTCTCTGTAAATATGAGGACTTCAACTGCCAGCATTCTCTAGGGGAATTCTCTGGGGAATTCTGGGAGTTGAAGTCCACCTATCTTAAAATTGACAAGGATAAGAAACGCTAGTATAAGAATTGCCTACACAGGTAGTCCTCGACTTAGAACAGTTCATTTAGCGATCAAAGTTACAAGAGCACTGAAAAAAGTGAGTTATGACTGCTTTTCACACTTATGACCATTGCAGCATTTCCCCATGGTCACATGATCAAAATTGAGGTGCTTGGCAACTGACTCGTGTTTATGACGGTTGCAGTGTCCCAGGCTCGTATGTTCTGTTTTTGCAGCCTTCTGACAAGCAATGTCAGTGGGGAGTCCAGATTCACTTAACAAACATGTTATTAAATTAATAAATGCAACGATTCACTTAACAACTCTGGCAAGAAAAGTTGTAAAATGGGGCAAACTTACTTAACAAGTACTTAGCAACATAAATTGGGGACTCAGTGGTGGTCAGAAGTCGAGGAGTATCTGTAATGCATTTTAGTAATACAATTTACTCATGCTTGTGTTCCCCTTAAAATAACTGGGTGACAGAAATCTTTGCTGATCCATTTAAAATCTCCCAGAGGGTTTTTTGCTCCCCAACCCTGATTCACATAGTTTCAAATGATACTTATGGAAATATAGATAGTCCTCGACTTACAACAGTTCACTTAGTGTCCATTCAAAGTTACAACGGCAGTGGCAAAAGTGAGTTATGACCATTTTTCACTGTTATGACCTTTCCAGCATCTCCATGTTCCTGTGGTTCAAGATTCAGATGCTTGGCAATTGGTTCACACTTATGACCGTTGCTGTATCCCCAAGGTCACGTGATTCCCTTGTGAGACTTTCTGACAAGTGAAGTCAATGGGGAATCCAGATTCACTTAACAACCGGTTCCTAACTTATCAACTGCAATGATTCACTTAACAACTGAGGCAAGGAAGGTCTCAATTGTGGTCGTAAGTTGAGGACAACCTGTATGCCTATGTCTATTTGTTTGAGGGATTGCTGCTTTATTGGAAACTGGGTTTGATCAAACCTTCTCATAACAGTGCCTGTTCGAGGATGGTTTAATTTGGGGGCCTGGAGGGCAAATGCAGGTGTTCCTTGACTGGAGCCCAGAATTTCCATTGAGAACCAAGGTAGTTGTTAAGTGAGCTTTGCCTCTTTTGACAACCTTTCTTGCCATGGTTGTTAAGTGAACCCTGTGGTTGTTAAGTGAATCCTGAACCTGGGACAGTGCAACTGTCATAAATACATGCCAGTTGCCAAATGCCGAATTTTGATCACGTGAACATGGGAATGCTGCAATTGTTGTTAAGCGTGAAAATCAGTCATAAGGTATTAATGGCACTTTCAATTCTGTTGCAACTTTGAACGGTCATTAAAGAAATGATTGTAAGTCAAGGACTAGCTGTATTGATTGGAAACACTGGGAGATGGACTTGTCAAACTCCTGTTAAATTGATAAATTAAATCCAATATAACAGCTTCGGGAAAGACGACACTGAAGTATAATAGAGAACAATTTGTCTCTGGCAACTGCCATTTCAGCTAGAATGAACAACCTGTATCCTTTAATGCAAGAATCAATTCCCATCAATCCTTAAGTAGATAATAATTTTGATAAAATTTATGGCATTCCACAACTATTCCGGATGCCACTGGAGAAGGAAATCCTCTTTTGTTAGTAGGAACCAGCAATTGGCACCCCTTACTGACTCTGGCGGAGATCCCAAACACTAAAATAAACATCCTTGGATGAGAGACCACCAGGAATTCTGTGGGTGAGACTGGACAATTTAAAAGAGCAATTAAATTTCTGCCTTCTTGCAGGACAGAGGAAATATGCCTTCTCTAGCCTGATCTCCACCAGTCTTGGCAACTTTATTTATTTTATTTTATTTAGCATATGGCAAATACAGGGAGCCTTGGTGGTGCAGGCTGTTAATCATCTAGCACTTAGTGCAAGCTGCCTGCAATTAGTGCAGGTTCGAATCCCACCAGGCTCAAGGTTGACTCAGCCTTCCATCCTCTCGGGATAGGTAAATTGAGGACCCAAGATTGTTGGGGGCAATAAGCTGACTTGTAAAAATGCCACTTGTGGGGGGGCCAAAAAGCCCTAATAAAGGCAGGCATATACAATGGATGAAGGCTATTGCCGAGCACTTAGCATGGTGCTCCATAGACTATAAGCCACCCTGAGTCTCCGGAGAAGGGCGGCATATAAATGCAAATAAAAATAAATAAAAATAAAAATACATGGACTTATAGTGGTTTAAGTGTTAATGTCTAGCCCACCCAGCTATTTAGGACAAGGTGGTCTATGTTGAAAAGTCAGGCATTGGGCCGGTGTAAGCTCTTGATGGATATTCAGACAAAATGCAACTTTAAGATGTGTGGACTTCAACTCCCAGAATCCCCCAGCCATAAGATCTGTGGATCCCAAGCCCAGGAATTCTCCAGCTAATAAGTTGGCTGGAGATTTCTGGAAGCCGAAGTCCACACCTCTTAAAGTTGCCAAAGTTGAGAAACACTCATCCCCACCTTCTGGATCAGTACCTCCAGAATCAGATGGTGCCCTTTCCCCTGTTGTCCCAGGAAGCCTTTAAGACCTGGCTCTGTTCACAGGGCTGGAGTTAATGTGGGTGTGAGGCCAGGCCCCTGTGGCATTGTTACTTTGTACAATGTGTACTGTTTATTATTTTAGACCAAGCTCCCTGTTTATTTAAATTTCAATTGTTTCATTCTTTTTTTATGGATTTTTGCAAGCAATGCAGAGTCTACTGGAGTGGGAGGCCAATTCAATTGCATAAAATATATTAAATATTAAATTAACCTACTTTCGAGGGTCCAGAAAATAATCCATGCAAGATATTAAGGTCATAAGAATTAACCTGTCCAAGTCAGTTCGGTAGATGCCAGGATTTTGAGCAATCTGAGTCTTGTTAAGTTTGGTGACACACACCCCCACTCAACAATGCAAAGGGACAGGGAGAATTAGCAAGAGCCTTAAAGGAAATGAGCCCCCATCAACAAAGATCTAAACAGTTTTAGACTGTGTGTTCCCCTCTTTGTTCCACCCAAATACTGCCTGATCTTCCGCAAATCTTGTTTCTATTCTAGGCTTCATCAATCGCCATGATATTTATGAAATTCTGGAAGCTGAAAGTTTTTACACATTGGATGGAGAGTTCTCAGATTGCTAGAGATTGATCTAAGTTGGAAACAATTGCGATAATGTGAAACTGGTCAAGGGAAGTGTTACCCACCCCAACTATGTCTGGATTATTGGAAGCTACATGAGGCTTTCAAAGATGTTCTTCCGTCAACAGCCATCCCCGACCATAGCCATTGGGGAATTGCAAGGCCAACTAAAATGACCAAAATCTGACACCTCCTTATATGCGCATTTCAACTCCCAAATTTCTCAACAATGTCTGATAGCTGGAAAAATTGGAGACATCTTCCACTTATGGAAGGTACCCAGGCTTGAGAAAAGCAGAATAGAATAGAGTCGAGTGAGTTGAACAGAACGGTTTATTTGGCCAAGTGTGATTAGACACACAAGGAATTTGTCTCCAATAAAGAAGCATTCAGTGTACTTGCAAAACAGAGACATAATAATACAACAACCAGTAGAAGTGGGTAATAAGAGATAATAAAAGGATAAATGATACTAGACAGAATTTAATAGTCACTGTATGTTGTCAAGTGCAAGAATTAGGTGTCTAGTGCCGTACTGAGGAAAGTAGCTGAAACACTTTATGTCCGGATTCAAGAGGTCTGCAAATATCTTCTCAGCCCCCCTTCTGACCCGTGTAATATACAAGTCTTCTATGGAAGGTGGGGGTGGGTTGCAATTTTTTTCTACAATGTTAGCTATCCATTGGAATTTGTACCTGTCCTGCTTGGTTGCTGTACCAAACCAGGTAGTTAAGAAGTACAAGTGACAAATTTACTATGCCTGACAGCTGAAATCTTCGACACCGAGGAATCGTTCTCCATTAGCTTCTACTGAACGCTTTCAACTACATGCTGGAGACACAATCCAAGAGTTTAGTGCATGCAAAGTGTGCTTCCTCGACACTGCCCTTCAGAGAACAGACACACAACCAATATACACCAGTCCCTCAATCCCCTGACAGCCCCCCTTTATCCCAATCCCATTACTTTAAACCTTGAGCGGTCTTGGCACTGTGTAATTAGGGGGTGCAAGCTGCTTATTCAACAGTATCGCCCTACTGGATAACGATGGATGAGCTACATCCAGTGCAGGAGACAAAAGAAACTCAGCAGACAGAGCAAAGAGGAAAAAGACGGTGGGAAGGACACATCGCGGAGAGAGCGAGTAGTGCCAACATACCTGGACGGCGGTGGCAAGGAGACCTGGAACCAATCGTTCCCCCCAAGCTTTTGAGAAGTAGATACGAATCCTTCTTCCTAAATGTAACCCTTATTTCACCACCAGATCCAGGAAAGTGACAAGAGAGAAAGCTGGATTTGCTCATGCAACATTATTAAATGTTGGACATCAAAGCTGTTTTCTCCCCTTCATGCAAAGGGGGTATTTGGTTCATCTATCAAAGTCATCTGAGATGGCCTCACTGTGTGGGACAGAAGGAACCATTTAGGTCAGCCTATGAAGTCTGGGAGGTTTTCCACAAACTGAATATTTTGCTGTCGTTGTTCAGTCGCTAAATCGTGTCCAACTCTTCACAACTCTATGGCTCATAGCATGCCAAGCCTCCTTATCCTCCACTATCTCCTGAAATTTGCCCAAATTCATGGTTCATTGGACTGATGTCACCATCTAACCAAGTTGTCCCCTTCTCCTTTTGCCTCCACTCTTTCCCAACATCAAGGTCTTTTCCAACGAGTCCTCTCTTCTTATTACGTGACCAAAATGTTTGAGCTTCAGCTTCAGTATCGGTCCTTCCAAAGGATCGTTTCCTTTAGGATTGACTGATTTGATTTCCTTGCAGTCCAAGAGACTCTCATGACTCTTTCTCCAACAATTGGACATTAGCTCTCCTAATTTTCAGCAATCGTAGCCCCGGGAAGGCCCATCGAGTACAACCTGCTCCTAATTGTAGAAAGCCCAAATAATGCCATTGTGATGGCTGGCTGTCCAGAACAGCTCTTGATCCAGGCAGAAATGATTTCTTGAAATTTTCCACCCAAATTGTAGGCAGACAAGTCAGAAGGATAATCCTCCCCTCCCCCTTCTTTAGGAGAAGGAGAAATTCTTCAAGCAATTCTCATTTGACAATAGGGCTACTACTAGAAAAATCCTATGAAGGGTTTTGGAAGGCAGAGGCAATTGGAGAGAAATTTCTTCAATGAAAGAGAGGAGATAAGTGTCCAGGGGAGCAGGCAAGAGATACGAGGTACTTCCTAATGCAGCTGATGTCATCATGGCTGCAAATGGATATAAAAAGATTCACACCTACTCCTCAGCTGCCTTATAACTAAATGAAGGGAGACAATCATGCTCACCCATAAATATTTCACTGAGGATCCCTTTTCCTTTGCCAGATATTTCTTTTGAAAAAATGCCTTCATTTAATTGAATGAGAGTCAAAACAAAAAGAAAAAATATTGTAGAATCTTTCTGTCCAAGTCGGCTTGTATGACTGTTTAGCCATCCTTTCTGTCAAAACATATTTTCCTTCCCTTCAGCCAGATCCTCAGTTTCCAACACTCATGGTCAGAGGGACAAAGGTATGGGGACACTAATCTTATGATAGCCAGAGAGGAAGAACATGTCTCGGTCTCTGTTACAGCCCATTTTGGAAGTATTTTCAAATCCAGATTCAGTCAGAACCTGCACTTTGCTTTCAACCCTCCCAACTGCTGACAGCATACATGTTTGCACAGAAGCAAGAGATGCCCAAAACAGCCTCCTTCTTTGGCATTTGCCAGGCCCATATAAATATGCAAAGCACGTGCCACCCCACGTTTGCTAAGCACTGCTGATAACAATTTATATTGTATTTGTTTACTTACCGAAGAAGTGGATTAGCCAGCTTTCCGTGGTATGATTGCAGCATTCCAATAATCAATCATTCAAACAATAGCAATAGCATTTTAGACTTATATACCGCTTCACAGTGCTTTATAGTCCTCTCTAAGCATTTACAGAGTCAGCACATTGCCCTCAACAATCTGGGTCCTCATTTTACTGACGGATGGAAGGATGGAAGGCTGCGTCAACCTTGAGCCGCTCAGAATCGAACTCCTGGAGCGAGCAGTGAGTTAGCCCTGCACTACTGCATTCTAACCGCTGCGCCACCATGGCTCATCTAACAAAACCAATAAGTTATAACAAAGAAGATGCAGTATGGAGGGATGGATCGATGTGTTGTGTTTGATGTATTTTGAACAATTGATCTTCAACCATAAATAATTAAAGAATAAAGCACTTGTTCATGACAGAATAAAAAATGAATTTTAGTTTTTTTTAAAAAAAGAGTAATTTGGAATATGCGTAACAGTAAGAAAAATTTAATTGATACAGATGTTTATCTTTAAATATTACATTTGGTGTGGTACATCTTAACTAATAATAGTTAAACTAATAACTAATAATAACTAATAGGGGATATAGAAGTTTTGTTTTTATGTTATATCTATTAGTGTTTCAGAAATATCTTCTGGTAACAACTATATTAACATAGTAATGAAGGAAGAAATGTTGTATTATGTGATTTATTTTGCTACAGGTAATCCCCAACTTATAGCTATTGGTTTATTGACCATTTGAAGTTACAACGGCACTGAAAAAGGTGATTTATAACCTATTTAAGAGGGTTGCAGCATCCTCACGGTCATGAGATCAAAACTTCGATGCCTGGCAACCAACATGTATTTGATGATGACTGTACCATCCTGGGGCCATGGGATCTGCAGCCTTCTCTGCTAACTTCTGATAAGCAAAGACAATGACTGTATGGTTCAACTAAAAACTGTGGCAAAAAAAAGTTGTAAAGTCAGGAGTGACTCACTTAACGTCTGCCTTGCTCAGCAATGGAAATTCTGATCCCAGTTGGCGTTCATACATCGAATACAATGTTTTGTTGGTACATAAACTGTTTCAACTCCTTCCCTCAAAACGACGCTATAGAGCACTGCACTCCAGAACACAAGGACAGTTTTTTCCAAAATGCCATCACTCTGCTAAACAAATAATTCCCTCAACACTTCCAACTATTTACAAAGTCTGCACTACTATTACTATTAACGTTCTCATCACTCCTTATCACCCATCCTCTCCACTTGTGACTATATGACTGTAACCTTGTTGCTTGTATTCTTATGACTTATGTGGACTTATGTTTCCTAGTATGATTTGATTGCTTATTGTGCCCTATGACTATTATTAAGTGTTGTACCTGATGATTCTTGACTAATGTATCTTTTCTTTTTATGTACACTGACAGCATTTGCACCAAGACAAATTCCTTGTGTCTCCAATCACACTTGGCCAATAAAGAATTCTATTCTATTCTATTCTATTCTATTCTATTCTATTCTATTCTACTTGGCTGTATTTGTTTACTTCGCTCTGTCATTGTTCTTTTAAGCTTGGCTAATCATTGACTGAATAAATATTATGGAGTGTGCAATTAGTGGCAAGCTCAAAGATTTCTTCCTGAATCAATAGGGGTTCTGTTAAGAGCCCAGCCCAGCTCAGCCCACCGCATGTGATACAGGAAGCTGTGTTTACAGTTATGCTGAATTATTTCTGTTGACTTGTTGAGGCTTAAACAGATCAGGCTGTTTCATCTTCCTATCTCTCAGTACAGACTGGGCCAGGGGGATCAGGGGGGAGAGATCTCCAAACATGCGGAGATTGATTGATTGATTGATTTATAACACATTTATATACCGCCCTTCTCCCGAAGGACTCAGGGCGGTGTACAGCCAATTATAACACACTACACTATACAAAAGTTAAAAGAAAATTAATGAGCAATCAGTTCTAGCCTTTTTCCATTTCCACAGTGGATCAGCTGAAATAGATGGTTCAATGAACGACGGGCAGATGTTGGATCTAGGATTCACTGACCTCTTGGCACCGGCCCCTGTCTTGAGTTTAAAGGGGAGGGGAACATTTCTGGCTAGCGCTAGGACTTTCTCTCGGAGAAAAACACCAGCTCTGGAAAGCCCCCTGACTCCAATCTGGCAAACGTTTTCCAAGGTCACAAGATCACTGACCCGCCCCCCTCCCCCCCCTTGGTCCTTCCCAAAGTTTGCGTGCAGAGAAGGAGAGCCAGGGAGGAGGCAGGATGCTCGCTGTTCCTCTGCACGCCCTCCCTTTGCATATGTGCAAGCATGCATAAACACCAAGCTGCGTACAAGCGGCATGCTACGAAGGTTACAGCCAGGAAGATGGGAGAGGCCCCAAGGGAAAACGGGTGGAGCAGGGCGGCACAAGATAACGCTGCCTGTTGCAGAGCTTCAGAGAATTTCTGGGAAGGCCCAATGGACTGATGTGGGCAGAAGGTGGTGAGGAAAGATGGCATCAGGGAGGATAAAAGGTAATGGATTAAAAGCTTTTGGCTTGATAAGACCGGCTTAACACACTGGATTACCTCTAGAACAATAAGATTTGCCAAAAAGACTGGATTAGCTCTATAACGCACGATTAATTAAAATCATTTTTCAAACAGAAACATCCTGAGAGGAAAGCAATTTAGACCAGGGATCTCCAACCTTGGCAACTTTAAGACTTGTGAACTTCAACTCCAGAGTCCTCAGCCAGTTGTCAAGGTTGGAGACCCTGATTTAGATCTATATTCAGGCTTGATCAGGAGAAGAAGAAAAAAAAAAAAAGGTCCAAAGCCTGAAGGAGAAACAAAATGGTCTTGTCTGGTCCAAACCTCTCACCCAGGGTTTCTTAGATTCAGCAGCTTTTAAGAGGTGCTGGCTGGGGAATTCTGGGAGTTGAAGTCCACACTTCTTCAAAAGCGCTAAGCTTGAGAAACACTGCTTAGGGCACTAGCTTGTACATCTCTGCCACAGATCACTTCATATCTCAAAACTGGAATTGCAGGGGGAAAGAAGAGGATGTAGGAATTTCCCAGTTTGGCACCCTCAGATCTTGTGTTCCCCATGCCGGATGGGGAATTCTAGATGTTGAAGTCCACACCTCTTAAAGTTGGTGAGGTTGAAAGACCCTGGGCTAGCCTTAAGCAGAAAAATCTCTCCTGAGATGGCCAAGGAATTCCTACTGGAAGGTCCCCAATTCAATGCCTACTGTGCCTGTTTCAAAATGGGTCAGATAGTGAAGCTATTGGACAGGTACACCTTTGCCTGAATCTTTGGGAGGTTACCCCTAGCCTCAGTGGGGTGTCTACAGGATAGGATGAAATAGTCAAATTAGCAGCCACAAGGGTGCACATAAAAATATTATAGGTAGTCCTCAATTTACAACCATAGTTGAGATCAACGCTTCCACTACTAAGCAAAACAGTTGTTAAGTGAATTGCACCCAATTTTACAATCTTTTTGCCACAGTCATTGAGTGAATAAGTGGTTGTTAAGCAAATCCGACTTCTCCCATCCTCTTTGCTCACTGGAAGCCTCCAGGGAAGGTCCAAAATGATGATCATGTGATCCCTTCAATGGTCATATCTGTGAGGACCTGTCGTACATTTTAGTAGCATCGTAAGTTTGAACAACCATTAAACCAATGGTCATAAGTCAAGGACCACTTGGATCATGCTGTAAACTGTACACAGGCTTCCATTCAGAATGCCAAGGACTGCTTTCATCTGTCAAAACCCCAACAAAGATTCTACGCATTGTTATAAGCAGCTTTACTACCGCATTAGCTTTTTAAAAAAAAACTGACAGTCACACTTAGAATTTCATCCTTAAAAACAATAGAGAGTGGTTCATTTGAATATTAAACAAATGGGAATAAATCATCCACAGCAGTGGTTCTTAACAAGCACACCGCAACAGACGGGCATGCAGCGTGCTTGTTTCGAGTGCACCAAGAGATTTGTGACTTATGTTTTTTTCCCTTCATTTTTGTATTATGCATATTCTGAATTATCCATACATTCAATTAAGTGCATATATGTTAAAACATTGAATAACTTCCCTTCAAATCAGGTCTCATGAATTTTAAAATATGTGCATACAATAAAGAATTTTGTGGCGTGCCACAGGACTGTGGCTATATTCAATATTGTGCTGCAGATTCAAAAGGCTTCAGAACCACGGATCTGCAGGTTCAAATCCCCCTGTGAATTCACAGATGGTTAAAGACAGTAGAAGAAGTGTCTTCACCCAAAAGTCAACATCTCGTGATGAGCGAATGCAACAAAGAGGAAATTGTGGGTGTGCCAGAATTAGGCAGGGACTTAATCCCTGAAGCTCCCGTTCTGGGCTTATTTCAACACGAATGAATCATGAGAAGCCTCCTGCATTAACTTCTACCCGGGTTGTGCATTGTTTCAGATTACTTAGGAGTGAATGCCTTAGCAATAATTGTTTAAAGCAGCACCTCCATGTATAAGAATAGGCTCCAAGCACATTTTCTCCATCTTGGCAACTTCAAGATGGGTGGACTTCAACTCCTGGAATTCCCCAGCCAGCATGCAAAGTGAGGGACTGTCTCTACTTCGTCCTTCACAGCCGTTGGGGTTCATCTCTCACAATCCTAGCCAGCAGTAACTCCCTAGCTGAATTTAAAAGCCAAGAATGAAGACAAAGAGAGAGAAGGACCATAACAGTACAGTAATTGCATCCAGAAGTGGAGAAATCATAGGTTCCTTTTCCTGCAGAGATGGTTGAGAACTTCGAATCTTTTCTCAGCTAGATATGCCTGAGAGCACTGTTCTAGGACTGAATTCAGTTCAGGAAGAATCTGTGTCTTCAGTTTAAACCAGGGATGTCAAACACGAAGCCCAGGGGCTGGATCCAGCCCACGATGTGATCAGATCCGGTCTCCAAGGCTGTCTTGGAAAATGAGAAGGGTCGGCCTGTGTCGCTTCGTCCCAGTCTGCCCAATGCAAAGAGGAAACAGATGGATCTTGACAGACTAGAACACTGGGCCTTATCTAACAAAATGAAATTCAATATAGAGAAAAGTAAAGTCCTTACACTTAGGCAAGAAAAACCAAAAGTACATATATATACTGGGTGAAACCAGGCTCAATAGCAGGAACTATGAGAGGGATCTTGGAGTCTTAGTGGACAACCAGCTAAATATGAGCCAGCAGTATGCAGCAGCAGCCCAAAAGGCTAATGCAATCCTAAATTGTATTAACAGAGGGATACAATCAAGATCTAGGGAAATACTAATACCACTCTATAAAGCCTTAGTAAGACCACACCTAGAGTACTGCATCCAGTTTTGTTCACCACATTATAAAAAAGATGTTGAGACTCTAGAAAAAGTACAGAGAAGAGCAACCAGGATGATTAGGGGACTGGAGGCTAAAACATACAACGAACGGTTGCAGGAACTGGGCTTGGCTAGTCTAGTAAAGAGAAGGACCAGGGGAGACATGATAGCGGTCTTCAATATTTGAGGGGCTGCCACAGGGAGGAAGAGGTCAAGCTATTTTCTAAAATGCCTGTAGGCCAGACAAGGAGTAATGGATGGAAACTGAACAAGGAGAGATTTAATCTGGAAATAAGGAGAAACTTTCTGACAGTGAGAACAATCAACCAATGGAACAGAAGTTGCCCTCGGAAGTTGTGGGAGCGCCATCACTTGAGACTTCCAAGAATAGATTGGACTGCCATTTGTCAGAAATGGTGTAGGGTCTCCCGCTTGGGCAGGGGGTTGGACTAGATGACCTACAAGGTCCCTTCCAACTCTGATTATCTGTTATTTGAAACATCAGGCCAGCATGGCTTCAGCTCAGTCTACCCAATGCGAAGAGGAAACATGCCAGCAGTTTGGGGAGTGGCGTCACCCTGGCCACGCCCACCCAGTTGGCCACACCCACCCAGCCCCCCTGAGGTCAATCACAGCCCTGATGTGGTCCTCAATGAAATTAAGTTTGACACCCCTGGTTTAAACCCAACCTCCATACAAAAATTCTAAGGCCTTACACAGGCATTGTTTGAGCCTCTGTGAAAAGCAGGACTCAGTTTTTCCAAAGCTCATGCTGGATGATGCAGCAGCTGTTAGGTATGATTGAAGAAGGGATTGTTCTAGTATTAACACCCACGGTCATCCAATCCACCCCCACCCCCTGCCGCCAAATCATTGCAGAATGCAGCTACAGCATCTCTGACTCTTGTCCTAGGATCAAGGCAAGAACCGAGTGGAGCCATACAGCTAATCCTCAACTTATGACAACCACAGAGCCTGACATCAGGCACCTGAATTTTGATCACGTGACCATGGAGATGCTGCAATGGTCCAAGTGTGAAAAACAGTCAAATGTCACATTTTTCTATGCCGTTGTAGCTTTGAACGGTCCCTAAATGAACAATTGTAAGTCAAGGACCACCTCTATACCCTTTTGTGATTTGGGCTCTGACATCTTCTACTGACATGGTCCCATAAGGCAGTGTTTTTCAACTTTGACAACTTGAGAACCTATGGACTTCAACTCCCAGAATTCCCCAGCCATAAGACATTCCTGTTCACAGCAGATGCACGGCTGGTTCATGTTCAATTTTTTAGCTGCTCACTTGCAGATTCAGAAACCAAAGGAAGCTTTTAGTCAGCAACAGGCGACCGGTTAAGATGAAAGCGTTAGAAAGGGAGGCTGCAGCCAACTTAAGGCAATCCCAAATTTCCAGAAAGGGGAGATGGGATGGGGAAGAGACACAAAACTCCAGGGAGGAAACAGTGGAAGAGAATACTCTGGCATTCCACAGTGCCGTATTTTATTGCAATTCCTACTTAATAGAACAGAATGCGTTGCCCATTTTTTCTTGGCTCTGTCTCTCCTGCCTATTCTAAAATTAGCACCTGGCTCTTCTATTACAAGGACTATCACCAATTTTCTGCAAGTTTCCAGAAATACTGACATTTGTGGCCAGCAGTTATGCAGGAATAGATTACATGGTCCTCGACGTATAACTGTAAAGTGGATCACTATGAGACCTGACCCGTTTTCACAACAGTAGATTGGAAAGGCATAAATTGGAAAATAATGGATGAAAGTTGAATATGAAATACGTACCGTTTTCCCAAAAATACAACCTACCCTGAAAATAAATCCTAGCTTGATTTTTACATGTGCGCCCAATATAAGCATTACCTCCAAAATAAGACCTAATTAAGATCCTGCCCACTCCAGAGTGGACAGGTAAAAATTAAACTAGGGTGGGGATGGGGGATTGGAAGCTGCCCTACTGCTTACCTTTGGACAGCTGAAGCCAGGCCTCGCACACCCAGATACCTGCCTTGCTGGCCCATTTCTTCTGCAGCCGGCAAGGCTTTCCTGAAGGCCTCTATAGCTGATAATGAAGCTCCGGATCGATCCAGAGTTGTTACCAGCTGCAGAAGCCTTCAGGAAAGTCTTGCCAGCCACAGAAGAAAAAGTTCCTCAAGGCCTCTGACAGCAAAAAAGAGGTCGGGGGCGATGCGTGCAAATGAGGTTAGTCAGTGGATGACATCCTCCCATACTGGATTGGCACATGGTTCAGGGAAACGCTTTAGTACTTCCGAAAAATCTCAATGTCTGTTACAAAAGGATGAATCCGAGACAGGGTCAAATGATCGGCAGAGACAAAAACAAGCTCCTCAGTCACAAAGAATAGTGTCAGGGCTATACTCTGTAACTGCCTTCTGGTTTTCGGGGCGTTCCATTCAACTACTGCCTTAATCTTGTTGGGATCCATTTCTAATCCTTCATTCGATATTTGATAACCTAAATAATCTAAAGACGTAGAATGAAACTCGCGCTTGGAAAGTTTTACATATAATTTTGCATCCAGTAATTTTTTCAAAACAATTCTTACTAATTCTATATGTTCCTCCATAGTCTGACTGTAAATTAATATATCCTCTAAATAAACTAACACACCTCGATATAAATATTCCTGCAATACTTCATTTATCAATTGCATAAATTGATGGTGCCTTTTTTGGTGGCAAAAAAAAAAAAAAAAAGACAGGGTCTTATTTTTGGGAAAACATGGTATGTCATCTAATTCCGGCCTGCCCGTCATTTCATCCTTCGGTTAGAACTGTTTGCACCCAACAGGTCATCCGAAGAACCGGAAACTTGAAAACCCAATTCTGAGCTAGCTTTCTCCTCCTCCCTCCTGACTATTTTTCCTTGTGTGTGCTATGCATTTTGGTTCACAAGTTTGGGAGCAGCTTTCTGTTGATATTTTTAAGCTGCTGCAGAAAAACCTTTTGGCTTTAGAGAGGGACAAAATGCATCTGCTTTAAAATAATAAAAGAAAAACTTGTTACTATTGCTTACTATTGCTTGTTCTGGTAGACAGGCATTTTCAAGGCCTCCACTCCTCTTGGTTTTTTTAAAATCTTTAAAATGGACTTTGTCTGGACACTACATCCTGACTTTTCATATGACTGTGAGAGAGCAAATAAGTGTAGCTGCCACACCAAGAAACTCAGGAAACTTCCTCTGTCCGTAAATGCAAGAATTTTTCAGAATTAAGAGCAGGAGGGGATGAAGTTATTAACCTGATTCTCGTCCTAAAATGATTTTTTGCTTTGTTTGCACAGAACTAGCACAAATGCACAAGTACAAATGCTGCCATTGCTTGCGCACATCCCTTTACAAAATAGTTGCTAAATGAACCCATTTTTAGGATCAGCATAATACTCCAAACCAGGCATGAATCCAGCAGGGCAGCACACCCAAAGCCTCTCCCATCCCTTGTTTGAACAATGGAAACACAATATACCCAGCAGTGCTATACCTGTAGAAAAGGCTTGCACAGAGACGCCACAACATTGCTTGTGTTACTCGACACACACACCCTTGCAGATGTTACTGTAAGCAAGGCCAGGTTAAAATGAGACGGCGAGCCATCCACAAAAAACAAACTACTCCACTTTAAGATTAACCAGTGTTAGCAGACAATGGCAAATAAAACCCAGTTCAGAATGCTCCTGTGGGGGAAACAGAATCAGAGCAAAAACCTAATGCAGGGGGAAATCTTGCTTTGATCTTGTCACAGTGGCTATGGACACAAACACACAATTTAACAAGCATCTTGTAAGCTTTGGGCATAATACATCCAGACCGAAGGAAGACTTCACTCACTGGCCCCTTCCAATCAGTCTCCCTATAATTAGAGCCAAGGCTATGGGAGATTTAACAACAAAAGAATCCCAAAATTGAAAGAGTCAGCAACAGCTACAGCTCTCTCATTGGCTATCCCGATTGGGAAGTGGCCAGCTTTCTGGGTCCCTGGTGCCTTTTCTGTCTGCTCCGCCCCTTTGCCAATTACAGGGCGAGGCAGGCAGCAGCCAAAGAGACAGGGACTTAAGTGCTGGTTTGGCTAACTGCAGCACCGCCATGTTGTCCATAAAATGCTGCTGGCAGAGCAAAGGCCGGGTAGTTGGAAAGGGCACTTGCTGGCAGAGTATGAGATGGAGCAGCAGAAACAGCAAGCCGCCCAAGAAGATGCTGGCCATCGCGTCCATCCCACTGTCCCCTTTTCTCCTGCTTTGCTCTGTGGATGTTGGACACGCAGCATGTTTCTAAGCATGCTGGAGGGTGAAGGGCTCAGAGCCTCAGTGCATTCTTGAGCCAGCTTCATGGGGAAAACAGGCCTTCCAAAGTGGGTCACCAGGAGCCTCTTGTTAACCACAGCCATTGTCTCTCGCTCATTCCCGACTCCATTCTCTTTCTCTCTCTCTTACATAAAACTTTTATTGCAGAACTTTTTTTTTAAAAAAAGAAGAAAAACAATTCCAATTTGAAAGAAAAAATAAGAAAAGGAGGAAAAAGTGCAAAGGAAGAAAAAGGGGAGGAGACGGGAAGAAGGAAGGGAAGGAAAAATACAAGTTTGGGAGGGAAAGAAAAGCAAAAATTATAAAGAAGCCATTTCTGATTTTCTAAACAGCAGTTGCAAGTATAATTTATACTTTACTCTCTCTAAGGTTACAACTTAACTTCCTTTTTCCATTTCCTACTTTTTCTAGTCATCAGACCCATAGAATCACAAGTTCATTTTTTTCTTATTTCAGCAAATAGTCCCTAAATAGTTTCACGTCACTAATAAATGTAGTTATTGTCCTTCCTCTAATCAAATCAACTTCACCACCCTGGCTAATTCTGTCCTCTTCACCAGCCAGGCATTTGAGACTCCTTCCACTCACATGCATGTAATAATCCATTCTCTCCTAACCAGGAGAAGTAGAAGGTAGGACCCTTGGCTCCCCCACCTCTTTAAAACAAAAACAAAACATAGGAATGGGCCCATCCATCCCAAAGCACAGCAGAAAAGCCTGGCATCACATTTTGATGGGGTCACTGCCAAAGGGCAGCTATATCATCTCCTGCCATTTGGGAGGTGGGGATGTGCAAAGAAGAACATAAGAACCTTAACATGTTCACTTATAAGGGGGCTCCCAGAGAGACAACAGCTGCAGCTCAGTGGTGGAAGACCTGCTTTGCTGGTTCCAAAAAAGCAGAGTTAAGGAACACCTTAACCTCAAAATATGGAGAATTACAATCACGGTGGGAAAGGCCACACCAAAAGCAGCTGTCTGCAGTAACATTGTGGCCATTGCTCCAACCACTGATGTTCTCCTAGCTTCCATGGCCCCGAATGGGACTTAAGTTTTGCTCCATGGAAGAGGAGGAAGAAGATAACAACAAAGAGGCAAAGAAGGGAGAAATAAGTTGCATTCCTGCAGTGTTCACCAACAATGCCCCCCTCCCTAATAATCTCTTCCTACTTTTGTTTGGGTGCCATGTGGGGCCAGACAAGGACTGAAGGGCACTTGAGTGAACTGTGGAAGCCTTCAAGGGGTTGCAGGTGACAGAAATGCATTCTTACAATGCTAATAACTACAGGTTGAGACAGGAAGCAGGAACAGTGAACCTCGGCTTTGCATTCTTCTGCATTAAGGCTGCCTCAACAGGATGACCAATGTCCCTAGCCTGGTGGCTTGTATACAATAATTAATAATTTACAGGAAGTTGGTTTGGAGCTCTGAGCTTAACAGGACATCTGTCTGAAGAGGCCAGGCGGGGCAGAGAAGGACTCCTGGGAAGGCAGGACAGGAGCAGGAAAAGTTGAGTGGGGAGAGGGCAGCCTAAGCATGGGAAATCGGCTTGTCGGCTTTTCCTCCGGGTTGGGAACAGATCCAAGGAAGCCCATCAAAGCATTATTTCTAAGATTCAGGAAGCACCTTCCCAGTTCTTCTTTTCAACAATGTCTAGGAGCTACGTCAGCAAACCTCATTCCAGGCCAGATGTTGGAACACCAAAAAGCATTTCAGTCGATGAATTTGCAGTGCTGCCTTAATCAGACTTTTACAATGCAGACTAGACTGCCTTCTCTGTATTATCACCTTCCAAAACCAAAATGAGGTAGTGCTATGTTTGTTTAATGCAACATAACCTTGAACCCTGTTGGTTAAGGAGCAAACAAGCTCAACTGAAAAATATACCCTGCAGGGTTTGGTCAAAGAAGTCAAAATGGGGGCTACAAATAATGCCATCAAAGTTTGATGTGTGTTTTATGTGCAGCACATCCCACCCCCTGAATGAGATGAAGGGGTCCTAAGGCAATCCGAGGAATTTATCCATAATGTTTTATCTGCAACAGCTCATTCTCATATCCAATGATCAGCTGAATATCTGTGAGAAATTAGGCTGCATGTTTGAGCAGGCCCTTTCAACGTCACAGGTAACAAAAGAGGCACAGACTCGTACTTTTTAATCTCAGATTAATTTACCTGAAATAACAGCAACTTTCTAGTTCAAATTTGAAAGTATTATATGAATATGTTTTGGGGGAAATAAAGGCTGGGATAACTGGAGTACAGAAAAACTCTGTTATTCTTAGAAATTCATCTAATGCTTTTTCTACAAGGATGGAATTTCATTTTTACTCTAAAGTTTAGGCCAAATTTTTCAATACAGCTCAAGAAATATCTGCTGCTTTCTCTCTGCTGAATGATGTAATCTTTTTAAACCCTAAGAAACTATGATTAGTGTCTGGTTTAGATAAAAGCAACAGCTTCTCTCCATCTCCCACTGATTTGGGTTTACAACAAGGAGATGTCATTCCCAATCTCTTTAAATATAAATTGCAAGCTAGTGAAACAATGGCTGGGTTTAATATTAATATTATCTGTAGCTATTCTGTAATTTCTATATTTTTAGTTACTACAATGTACAGACCTTTTCAATTGTGTCTTACTACAATGTCTGTCTGTCCATCATCCATCTATGTGCCTGTCTGTCTGTCTGTCTCTATATCTATCCCCATTCATATCTGTCTGTCTGTCCATATCTATCCATCTATCCATCTCTATCCATGTCTGCCTGCCTGCCTGCCTACCTACCTATCATCTGTCTACCTGCCTGCCTCTATCTATCCCCATCCATATCTGTCTGTCTGTCTATCCATATCTACCTATCTATCTATCTATAGATAGATAGATAGATAGATAGATAGATAGATAGAAAACATCTATCTATCTATCTATCTATCTATCTATCTATCTATCTATCTATCTATCTATCTCTATCAATTCTGTCTATCTACCTATCTATCTATTATATATCTATCTCACATTCCTAACTGCCCACCTCACATTTGAAGTCCACACATCTTAGAATTGTCACAGTTAAGAAAAAACTGCCTGGTATCAGCTATGGAAGGAGCAAGTCAGTCTGTGTACAGACCTATGTTTGATCAGGGCTTTGCAAATATTTGTTGAGGTTGCCGGGGTAAATGGAGGAGGATGGCTGCAGTGCTGCAGCTCAGCCACAGAACTGTCCTGAAATTTGCAACTCCTGAGAGAATGGGGTGACCCTTTTCCAAAATACAGTGGGGGGGCATTGGAACAGCCGGTGCCATTTTCTAGTCTGGGGAAGAACCCCCTCACTAGAAAACTGGATTCTGGAAATGTTCAGGAAACAAGTGAGATTTATACTAAAGGCAATCCTCAACATATGACTTTAATAGAATTTGCCCTTTTATGACTAGAAATGGTGATGGTTGTAAAGGGGACCACCTAGGTGACTGTTCCAATTTTACCACCTTTTGGGGGCAGTCATTAAACAAATCAATTGTTTGCTATGAAGTGGTTTGGTTGAAAACCAGAAGCAAATACCAATTTTCAGCAAAAACATCTTAAAACATTGTCACGTGAACACGAGACACAACATTAATGTAGGCCAGTTGCTGAGCACCCAAAATGCGATCACACAACTGTGGGGGACAGGCGTGTGGATGTTGGAAGTGTGAATCCAGATCATAAGTAGCTTTTTCAGGGTCCATCTTAACTTCAATTAGTCGTAAGTGAAGGACTAGCTGTACAGGAGATTATACTTGCTAAGTTTGCAAGGAACCTAATTATATGTGGTTTCTGAACACAACCAATGGCAGGGAAAGTCAACCATGTGCAAACCTCCACATATTGTGCTACAAGTCTCATCAACATGAGGACTGAGGGAAGAATGTGGAGATGCTAGTTTGGGGAAAGCTTGGTTAGTGTGTCTTCTAAGAGGCTGGAAGGGTTTCATTCTTTCACAATGTACTTGGAGATGCCAAAGTTGAACTCAGTTTCTTCTTGGAATGATGTGTTGCAGCCTCTCAGCCAACATCTTCCCACATTTTGGAATTTCTCTTCAGGAGTTCCCACCTCTAATCAAAGGGTTCCCCCATCTCAACCTGCTCAGGGCCACCTCCAAATCTGATTCATCTCTCCAAGAACCCCCTGCTCGGTTGCCCTGATCTCATCCCATCCCATCCCCTCGAGTCTCAATGCTGATGTTGGCTTCCCCATCTGTGGGGAGAAGCCAACAAGAGAGGAAGGCCCTGCTTCCTAAACAAGGAAAACTAAAGGTTAATCAATAAAGGAGAACATTTGTAGCTCAGGGTTGAAATGAGGAGTCCTTGGTGATCTCTGAGCTTGCGTGTTTCATTCATCGTGAAACATCTGCAGGAAAACAAGCAAGCTCAGGGAGCACCAAGGACCCCTCAAGAATAACCAACTGGCCTGCAGGCAAGCAGATCAGCAAGTCAGCAAGCACAGAGCTTTGATTACTCAACCATGAAACTAACTCAACCAAAGCTGCCTCTGGATCCTTTCCTGGGTATCTGCAAGCCACATTTGGAACCACCAGCTTCTCTGCATAGAGGCTGCACCAGAGCCAGCCAAAGGGAGGATCTTGCCCTGTCTGTCTTCTGTTCCACGCAGGGAGCAGCAAAGCTGACGCTGAAGCCACATCTTTCTGGCAGAGCTGCTGGGTGGAGCTCCCAAACCACGTGCAGAGTCCGTCCAGGCTTAGGCAAACTGTAATTATGCTGGGGGTGGGGAGGCCAGATTTGCAAATAAGGGGAAGGCAGGGGACCCCCTGATGCAGAGACTTTTCCCTTTGCTTCAGGTGGTGGGAAGGAGGGAGTTTTTTATGACCAGACTTCAAAAAAACAAAGAAGCTTTTCCCATACCAGGCAGGAGAAGGAGGGGATGCAGCCTAGCACTGGAGAAGGCAGAGCAAACATAGTTTCCTTTGGTTATTGAGGAGTTAAGGAAACCGATTGCCGCTTCGAGCTCTAAAGAAATTCATTGGCCTGTGGTTTTTGCAAAGGGTGGAGGGGAGGAATGGCCCTATTAGGAAGATTGGGGCTTAGAGGCCAAAGACCAAGCTCTGTACTTTTCTGCTGAAAATAGGCATTTTCTCATTTCCAGCAGACTTTCTGCAATGCAAAAATAGTCCTGGGAGTCCAAACAGAGCAGTCCACCTCCCTTTCAAACCCTCCAAGGCCACTTCGTCTGGTCAGCCTCTTTGTCCACCTCATCTTGAAGAGAAGCAGTGGGTAAACAGGGGAAATGCTGAGATCTCGACCTTCTATAAAACTTTGCAAATTTTGCAGGCACAGCAGCATTTGAACCAAATACTTGGTCTGGTTACTAAATTAGGTTATTTCCTGCATTCACACCTTACATTGATCCATAAACTAACTAAAGAAATAGCCTGGGAACTCGGTCCACATCTAAATGGTCTACAGTGGTGTTTTTCAAACTCTGGCAAGCCATGCTGACTGGGAGTTGAAGTCCATACATCCGAAAGTTGCAAAAACACTGGTCTATGGCTTCCCTATAGGAAAGGATTATACTTTTGAGGATAGAACAGAAATTCTTTGTCAGGAAAGTTCCCAGCTGTGAGAGTCAACATCACTACATTGGCCTGGAAATAAACAGAAGAAAACCTTCAACCTCATACAATGATGGGGTACAACGAGTGTTACTGACATATCCCCATTTTAATAGTGGAGGTCAGTTTCACAGTATCATTTTTATGAGTTGGAAGGATTTCTAAAACCATCTAGTGTTGGCCTTAGCCAGTAGACCAGATAGGTAACATGATCAGATGATAATTCTATTTTATTGTAAGGCTACATTTACAAAATCTTGCAGGTTTGAAAGTACAAATCTTCTAGTGCCAGAGAAACTACGGAGAGTCACTTCTATACCTCTTCCTCCACTCATTATGTAGCTAATGGTTACACCTTATCTGACCATTCCCTAGGCAGCATTTCTTTGTCCCAAACTCCTAAAGTCTTCCTCATATACCATTACAACTAATCTAATATCCTGCCTGGTGCAGGAATTTGTCTCTCCCCTGACAGATGGCAGCCATCCTGTATTTCTACACCACCAACCTATTAATCCACTATCTCCACTGTAGTCCACTTAATCACTTAATCACAGCTCTAACCATTAGGAAATTATTCTGGATGTCCACTCAAAATCTCCTTCCTCATTGCTTTGTTTCTTCTCCCATCTTCTGGATGACTCTAAACTATTCTGACATCAGCTACCTGAAGGTACTAGGTCTCCCCCACAGCCTTCTCTTCTCTAAGTTAACTGCACTCAACCCTTCCAACCCTTCCTCACATCTTGTTTCTTCTAAACAAATGAATCTTTATCATTTATCCATGTCCCTTCAGAAGATGCCCTTCAGTAGCACAAGAAATCTATACAAGCATGAACAATATAACATGTCCATGTCACAGCTCACATGGTTTTATATGTTGCATGAACCCAACCTCTATTCATCGAATTATGATTACATCAAATCTTTGCTTAATGTGTGAAACCAAACATGTTTTGCATGTAAACTTTAATATCAAATATCAGCTGTATATTTACTAAGCCAAAAGTGTATCACTTCATGTAACACTGAACAATAAACCACAATAATCAACCACAATGGCCAGATGTAGACAACATGCTAAATTTAAACCAAATAAATCGTACTATGGCTTAAGGCAGTTATTGAATTCCCAACTTGTGATTCTTGGTGAACCATAAATGCTTATCTGACAAATAGCAGAAAAATGCTATGCAACTAGAATAGATCAAAGGAACATGATAAATGAAATATTTTCTCAGTGAGAAATAATAAGCAATTATTAGAAAGATGCTTGGTGAAGATGATGAAAATTGTGGAGATGGGTAAATTAACCTCTTTAAGTAGAGAAGAATTAATAGCTGATAAATGTATTTATAGCTGATTGGAAAATCCATATAGACTTTTTTTGCATACAATGGAAATAAAATGCACTTTAGGATTTGTGGTTTTGATGTTTAGACAAAAACCCTGGATAATAGAAAACAGTGAATTTTCATTTGTAAACAAACAGGAGGGGATAATTTTGTAATTGTGCTTATAATTGTGCTGCAAAGAAAATTGGAAGCTTTTTCCTTCTATTCTTTTTATTCTTTCTTCCTGCACTCTTATTTTTTTTTCCTTTCTATTTCATTCCTTCTTTGCTGCCTTTACTCTTTATTAGTTGATCTTAGTTTTTATGCAGAGCCAGTTTGGTTTAGTGGTTAAGGCTCCAGGCCAGAAACTGGGAGACAGTAAATTCTAGTTCCGCCTTAGGCATGAAAGCCAACTAGGTGACTTGGGCCAGGCCCTCTCTCTTTTCAGCTCAACCCACCTCACAGGGTTGTTGCAGTAAGGAAAATAGGAGAAGAAAGGAACGTTAATCATGTTCCCTGCCTTGAATTCTTTATAAAAAAAATAACAAGGATGGGACAAAAATAAATAATGTCCTTTACAAGACGTTCAGTGAAAATTTATTTATTTTTTTTAGAAAAGAAATGAGAAAGAACACTGTCTTGAATGGCCCTTGACAAATGCTTGACCTCCATCTACAGAGGGCAACTCTGAAATGTTTCAGATGCCTTGTGGAGATGGCAAGTTCAGCAAAGCCTCCCAACAACCATCTCATGGTTCTT
The DNA here is from genome assembly GCA_023653725.1 of Bungarus multicinctus. NCBI lineage: Eukaryota > Metazoa > Chordata > Lepidosauria > Squamata > Elapidae > Bungarus > Bungarus multicinctus. Next base: position 55,124 of record JAGDQI010000089.1, read on the forward strand.
ATCGAAAGAACAAATGGGGAGAGTCTGCTCAAGTATGATACACAACCCTTCCCACACCATTCCAGCCACAACAGTTGCAGGCAATTCTCACCCAACACTTTGCTTGGAAGGTCATGTGCTGGGGCAAGGCTCCAAGAAGTCCCTTCAAGGGCATAGCTCTCATCACAGGACACTTGACAGAGGCTTAAATTAGCATCGAGGGACCCTCTTATCCAATGTATTTATTTATTTATTTATTTATTTTTACCAAATTGAGATGGCTGTCCATCTCACAAGAAATGACTCTGGGTGGTGCAGAGCAAAAACAATAAGGCTAGTCCTCAACATGTAACTGTCTGCCCATTAGGGTTACACTGTATATCATAATGGTTGTAAAAACTGCAACTGATTTTATGACCTTTTCGTGTGCTAATCATTAAGCAAATTATTAAGTGGAGGCTGCAGTCATTAAGCGAAGTAAAAGTTAAATGTAGTTTTGCTGAAAAACCGGAAGGAAGTGCTGGTTTTCAGCAAATGCAGTCATTTGCTGAAAGTACGCTCCCACAGGGTTGCCCTCCTCGGGGTACCGCCGCCCGGCCGTTGTCGGCTGACGGCCCCGAGGGTTCGGGCTTTCTCTGTGGGAGCCCCCTCCCTTTGGAATGATCTCCCCCCGGAGATACGGGCTATGACGGATATTCTGACCTTCCGGCGCGCAGTGAAAACCCTATTTTTTAAACAGGCTGGCCTGGCCCAGTAACTGTATTTTAGTTTTAACTTAATTTTAATCGGGGTTTTATTAGCTTTTAATTTTTAACTGAATTTTTGGGATAGACAGCCGGATCAATTTGGTTTAATTTATTTTAATTATATTTATTGGGTATTTATTGTGTTTTTAGTAGGCTGTACACCGCCCCGAGTCCCTTTTTGGGAGAGGGAGCGGTATAGAAGTTTAATAAATAAATAAATAAATGTGATGGTGGGACGTTCCAAATAGCCACAAAGGCGCCATGTTGCAAGCACCCAAAGTTTAATCACCTGACGGCAGAAGAGGGCTGACCATTGGAACTTTGAATCCAGGTGATAAATCCCCTTTTTTAGGTCAGCCCTAGCTTCAAATTGTCGCTAAGCGAGAGGTCATAAGTGAAGGGGCTACCTGTAAACATGTCAAACACCGTCTTTTTTTTTTTAAAGGCAAACCCAAGAGCTTTGATCAGCAATGGAGCCACCTCAAGATCTCACTGGCTCTCTGAGTTCACCAGAGTCTCCAAGGACTTCCAGAAAAGCAGAATGGAGCTAGCTAACCTCACTTCAGAACAGAGAATGTTCTAGAAGGCGGGTCCCATGGCACAGAAGGTTCACCAAGTGTAGATCTCTGAGAGACAGGACCCACAGCATGCCTCTTACCAGATCCAGTGAGATTTCAAGGTGTAAACATCTTTCTTCAATAGGTGGGAGGAGACAGATACGTTGCTTTCCCACTTGATTTTCTACAAGTCCCAGACCTTTGCAAATCTCCTCAGTGGTCCCCTCCAGCCCCACGATTCCAGTCCCCAAGTCAAGTTTGGACAGAAATGTCCATTCAGAGCCGTGTTTGTTTACATCACACAAATAAGGAAAACTACAGCTGCTTCTCTTGCTAGTCCAGAAACATCTGCGCAGACGGGGGTCACGCCTGGTGCTAAGCCACGGTTGGTTGAACGATGGCTTATTGAAGTGGCTAGATGAGCAGAACAAGCCAAACCACGTGCTCTGCTTCATACAATGGTTGCAATCTACAGCACGCTAAGACCAATGCAAAAGCAGGATCTACTGTGGCTCAGCATGTGGCATGAGCCTTACTGAGAAACGCTGGAATATTGGGAGCTTGAGTCAGTGGTCTTAGATCATATTCTCCTCACCTGGCCCTCTCCAGGTTCATTGGTCTTCCAGTCCCACAACTACTATTCAGAAAAGCATCTGAAAGCCAACTCATCTAAAAGACAGTAGGCTGGTGAAAAAAAGATCAAGATGGATAATTCTGCATCTCGCTTGAAAGATTTTTCACACTTTGGTGGCCTCTCTTGGCAGCCTCTCTTGGGCTCACTGGTGACCTCTCTGCATTTCTTTACAGTCTAGTCCAACAAGCTTCCTTATCCAGGCATTCCTACATGCCTTTAGATTTCTCCTACACCTTCTGTCTACAAGTATCCATCTCAGGATCATGAGATTCATCTCTCCTTCCTTTCTCCACCTTAGGTCCTCTCCTCTTTGGAAGAACTAACCAACGCCCACAAATAAGCCCACTGTAGACCCACATGAGCTGGCTGGCTTCCAGGCATGTTGTAGGAGAACTATCATTCTTATATCATTTTTTAACTTTGGCTATACACCGCCCCGAGCCCCGGAAGGGAGAGGGGCGGTATAGAAAACTCATTAAATAAATAAATAAATAAACTCAGAAGCTGGACTCCCTCCTTGTCTTCTTAAGCCATCAATTACTAAGCCTACTGGCTGAAGGCCACTTCCTCCAGCCTGGAAAATGATGGCTGCACTTGAAGGAAATTAAGGGGGTTATAGCAGTAGCACTTAGATTATATACTGCTTTATAATGCTTCACAGCCCCCTCTAAGCGGTTAATAGAGGTGGGGGGCAACAATCTGTGTCCTCATTTTACCCCCCTTGGAAGAATGGAAGGCTGAGTCAACCTTGAACCTGGTGTGATTTGAACTACCAATTGCAGGCGGCCAATAGTCAGCTGAAGTAGCCTGCAGTACTGCATTCTAACCACTGTGCCATTGTGGCTCAATCTGTTATAATCAGAACAGAAGGGAGCTGCATTGAGGAGGCTGCTGTGGATTATGGGTCCTACCAACTCCCTGGTCACAATATCAAGCACCTATATCAAGCATATTTAGGAAGGAGAAGAAAAATATTGTTTACAATTTTAACTGATGGGAGTCCTATCATCATCCATGTGCCAGACTACAAATAGGCCAAGCTTGAACATGGGTGGATTTCAACTCAAGGTCAGGCACCCAATGGATAACTAACCCAAAGGAACAAACCCATATGGCCTTGCCTTAACAGCCTTCATTACACCAATGTGAGAAATTATGTCATGTCATTTGCACAGTGACATCATGAACACAGATGACATCATCCTGGCTTCTCATAGCCAGCAACCATTTCCTGCATAGATGGGATGAATAATTTTCTGAGAGGAAACGCTAGTCAATTCACTCGGTGTTTACAGAACGTTATGCACAGCATGTTACTATGCGCATAATAAATTGATCTAGAGTGAACTGAATGAGCCAGGCCTACGCAACATACTGTACCAAGCCACACCAAAACTACCCAAGGGCGAAATTAAACTGTGCACGTTGCACACATTAAGTTTATAGCTGACCTAATTTAAGAGTGTGGTGTGGATACCTCCTGCGCTTCCTTTTTCATTTTTTGAAATGTTATCCCTCTTATTCTTCAAGCAACCGTGAGTTTCACCCCAACTAATGTACTTGGAAAGGCAATGTCATGGACGAGTCCCCGTTAAAACTCAGGAAAAGAGGGGCCAAGTACGATGGCCCCATCTTTGTGGAGGAATGCAGAAGTTGGTCCTTTGAAACAAACTGCAAAACTAAAGTTGAGAATCCTAAGATTCAAATGAATAGCCTATGTTGCAGTATCACTCAAGACAAAAGGTGCCCCACCCAGCATTCTCTAAATGGGTTTTTTTTCAAAGTTATTTCATGTCCAAAGTCCCTTGTGATTATAGCTACCAGAGTTGGAGAAAAAAGCAGAAATCTTGAGCAACATTCAAGATTTAAGGTATAGGGTAAAGTCATCCTATACCCCCTCCCACCTCCAGGTTCAATATTTAGGGTATAGGGGAAAGTGACCCTATAACCCTCCTCCTACCCCACCTATATCAAGCATAGTTAAGAAAGAGAAGAAAAAATATTGTCTACAATTCTGACTAATGGAAGTCCTATCATCATCCTGGTGATGCCAGACTACAAATAGGCCAGCTTGAAGATGAGTGGACTTCCACTGCCAGATTTCCCCAGCCGGCCTCGCTGGGCCATACAATATTTTTGGAGAACCAGCCCAAAAATCAGAATTTGCAGAGGCAAAGCTCTTACTAAGGGGACAGGCCTGGGTGGCCAGACAAATGGGGGTGGGGGTGGGGAAGGAAATATATTTTTGGGTGGTGGATTAAAGAGAGCCTCCATCCATCCGTGAAGTGGTGGCTTGGGCCTCAACTTTCTTTCCCCTTTGGTACAGCAGGGAAGCTGAAGTGCAGGCCGGCCTCGACCCCCTCCCCTCCACCCCCCTTCTTCCCAGGAAGCCCAAGCCCACCCTTCCTGCAGACCCCATTCAAGACCAGCCTCAGCAGAACTTGGGGGAGGGCAGCAACTGTCCCCTTGAGGAGGGAGGGACTCTCCCCCACCCACCCAAGGTCAGAAAGAAAACCCAGGCAGGTGGTCTCGCCTTCCATCCCCAAGCAGCTGTCGAGGAGATGCCAGTTCTGGGTTGGGGAGGAAATGGGATGGTTATTTATAAACCCCAATCCAGGGCGGGCTGCATGGCTCCCCCTCCCCCTCCCCACCTCTCCCCCTCCCCCATGCTGGGTCTGAGATCCGGAAAGAAGATGGGCGGGGGGGGGGGGGGCTGCTTTATCTGTGTGCCCTTCCTAGAAAATGTCCTGCGGAAGGGAGGGAGGGGTCCCAGCTCCGAGAATCAGCAACGGCAAGGGGGGGGGGTGTAATCGGGCTCCGTGTCCTTCTTCCCACCGGTACCTCTCAGCTTCCCAGCAACCCCCCCCCCAGCCCACCGCCGGTCCCGCAAAGAAAGCGGCGTTTCCCACTCCCCACCACGCCCCTCCCTTGCAAGCAGCGGCAGTCGGCAAGGGGAGGGCGGGCAAGGGTCCCACTGGCGGATCCCCTCCCCCGCGTCCCCTTTTCCTCCCGCACAGATCGAGTCCCAACCTTTTATCTTTCTACCGCCCCCCCCCCCGTTCCTCCTCATCCCCTCCCTCCCTCCCCCCTCAGTCATCCGCAGCCGCAGCTTCTCCGAAGCGGGGCTCGCAAATATTTACCTCCCCGATCGCTCGGCTGTTGCTCCCCGCCGGGGGCCTTGGGCTGCTCGGCGCTCTTCTCCATCCTGGATCGTGGGAGGGACGGAGGGGGGGGGGGGTTGGAGGAAGAGGAAGGGGGCGGAGGGGGGCCCGGTCTCGGGCGTCGTCGTCGTCCCCCCGCTCTCTCGCGCTCGCTCGCTCGCTCGGGTCTCGTTGAGGCTGCCCTGGAATCAAAACCGAGGACGATCCTTTTCTCGGAAACGGAGGCGGCGGTGGAGGAAGATCTTTCCCAAGAATTCAGAAAATCCTCCAGCCTCGCTCTTCCTCTTTTTCATCGCGGGCGGCTTGTGCGCAGAGGAAAGGGAGAACTTGGTCGGAAGCGAGGCGGTGGGCGGGCGGCGGAGCACAAAGCCGGGAATATTGAGGGAGGGGTTCTCTCCCCCCCGCCCCCCGCCAGCCCGACTCCGGGGGGGGGAAAAATTCCTTTGTACAGTTATTCTTCCCCCCTCTCCCCTTTCCCCCAACCATCCAATATTGCTGGATCGGGAAATAGGGGGAGAAAAGGGAGGAGAGGCGGGGAGGGGGGTGTCCTTAACCCGGGAGGCTGGAAATAAAGAGAGAGAGAGAGAGAGATTTAAAAGGAAAAGAAAGGGGGGGGGGGCACCCAGCATAAACCCAGCCCGGCTCCCCTTGCAGCTGATTCTGCAAAATGACCAGAGCGAGAATCTCAACTATTGTACAGCCTCGGTCTGGCCTCTGAAGCTGGGCGCTACCACCCCCGGGCCGCGGGGAGGGGGGGGGAGAAGAGCCCTGGTTGCCTCCTCCCGATAGGAATCCGCGGACCTTTCGGGTTATCGACCCACGCCCGCTTCCGACGGTGGAGGCCGGGAAGAGGATTCCACGCTCACGGATGCTCCGGTTCCTGGAGGAAGGAGAGAGGGAAAGCGTCTCTCTTTTGCTCGCCACGCGGCACACACACACACACACACACCCCGGATCGCCGCCGCCGCCGCCTCTTGGTCGCGCCCGGGGAGCGTGTTTGAGACCGTGTTGGGAAAGTTCAGATTAGATTCCTCGCCCAGCAGCTGAACGGGTGACTCATTTCGCCCGGGGAGCGGGGAGAGGAGGGCCGGGGGGAGGGGGGATTTCCAAGGCTGGACGAAGGAAGCGATGATTGACAAGGGTGGGGGGGAGCGAAGGCACTTACGATTTAATGTATTTATTCATCAGCCCCAATGCAGGTTTCCGGAGCTACAGGTGATCTGACGTTGGAATGGGTTTTTAAAAGATTAACAGAGTTGGAAGGGATAAATCAGAAATGTCCTCTCTCTCTCTCTCTCTAAACCAGTCTTCCCTCCCCAGATATGTTGGACCTCAATGCCCATCATCTGCAGGAAGCAGTCGAAATGAAGGTTATTTCAATGAAAGCCGGTGTTGGTTGGGAAGGAGATTGTAACAAATTAACAGAGTTGGAAGGGACCCCGGAGGTCCTCTAGTCCAACCCCCCCCAAACAGGAGAGCCTACACCATTTCTGACAAATGGCAGTCCAATCTCTTCTTGAAAGCCTCCAGTGATGGATCTCCCACGACATCTGAAGGCAACTTCTGTTCCGTTGGTTGATTGTTCTCACGGTCAGAAAATTCCTCCTTATTTCCAGGTTGAATCACTCTCCTTGTTTCCATCCATTATTCCTTGTCTGGCCTACAGGCGCTTTAGAAAATATCTTGGCCCCTTCCTCCTCTCTGTGGCAGCCCCTCAAATATTGGAAGACTGCTATTGTGTCTCCCCTGGTTCTTCAGTAGACTAGCCAGGCCCAGTTCCTGCAACCTTTCTTCATATTTCTCCAGTCCCCTAATCATCCTGGTTGCTCTTCTCTGCACTTTTTCTAGAGTCTCAACATCCTTTTTTATAGGGGGTTGTTGTCCTCTCTCCAAGCCTTCATCCTAGTTGGAAGAATAATGGGGGTCCCCTCGGGGTCCTTGAGGCGGGTATCTGTAACTATTATGCCCCCACAGATTTTTCTTGCTTTTGCAACCTTCTGACAAGCAAAATCAATGGGGAGGCCAGATTCGCTTCATTTAACACGGCATTGATTCACTTAACCACCGTGGTAAGAAAGGTTGTAAAATGGGACAAAATTCACACAACAAATGTCTCACTTAGCAACAGAAATTTTGAGCTCAATTGTGGTCATAAGTTAAGGACTACCTGGTATTTCTGTTTCTAGACAGAGATAATTTGACGATTTAGAGGTGGGAAGTGCTACTGTAAATCTATACCGGAATATTTGAAATATAGAAGATAACTCTTTATTAATTTCCACATTTTAACACCCCATAATTGCACTCATTAAAGTCACATTTAAAATTATGAAAATGTGTTTATCCTTTTAAATACAAATTGCAAAATCTGATTTAACACACTGCTGAAAGAGAGCACGATATTAAAAATACAACAATACAACATTTATAGCTCTTGTATTGATATCTAGAAGAATCTACAATGGAGCCTTCAACTCTTTAGGATATACATCTGAGTATAGAACCCTTAATATTGTGTCCCAGTGCTTTATAAAATATTGTAGGTTTGTGATGAAGAGTATCTTTTATCTGATTAATCACTTCCAGCATTTAATTCAGCCCTTCCTTTCTCTCATTTTCCTAACTGTTCCAAAATAAAAACCAAGCACATGACAAAACAACATGCAGTTTTCCAAACCATTACAAACAGGTTACTCCGTCTTCTTTTACGGACCTAAAATGCTTCCATATTTATACTGAGAGGCACCATTTACCCACCATTGCCTAGTGAGTGAATTGATAGAACTGAGCCTTGATCAGCAAAGGTTCATAAGCAAGACTGGGGATGATGGGCTTTGTTTATTCCGATATCTCTGAGAGACCCCAGAGGTTTATGTATGATTTTAATTCGGTATTATGGAAGGTAAAGTTCACCCTGTAAATAAAAAGAGCCATGGGCTCTTCAATCAGGTAGAATCTGGTAGCATCTTTTCAGATGAACAAATCCGATTCAAAGGCATAAATTTTTGTGATACTCTTCAATGATTTTGTGATACTCTTCAACAGCTGACCAACCTTGTCTGGGCTAAAAGCTAAGTAGGGTTAGATTTGGTTGACAGCCAGGACTATGAGTTAGCCCAGTATTTCTCACTCTGTACAACTTTGAAGATGTGTGGGCTTCAATTCCAGAATTCTCCGGCCAACCCTGGGGCAAAATGTAAAAAATACAGCTGAAGAAGGGCAATGGATAACCATCTCTACATTGTTGCTAGGGAAAACAGCACAGCAGTTGTCTGTGAAGCCTACAGCATCGCATCTGAGCTGCTAAGATCCAGGTGACCATTTGATGGTCACAGAGTTCCAATCTGGGCTGCTAAATTCCAGATGACCCCCTAGATTTTCTACGGAAATCTCTTCTTGGTTGCCACTTATTAATCATCTGAATTTTTGCAGCTCAGGTGAAGCTTGACTCAAAGGAGATCTTAACTTCTTATAGAATAAATGCAGATTTTAACACCTCCGGGGATTATGGAACAGATGAGGTGGGACACCTAATGCTCTCCAGGTATTTTACACTGTCCTGCTGTTCATCCACTAGGCCAATGATTAGAAATGATAAAAGTTGTCCAACAAATAGGACTGCATCTCCTTCAGAGGGAAAAGACTGACCTATGGTCCATGGATTCTTAACTCTACACTGTCAATAAGGTTATTAGTTGGGGTGCATTCAGGTGGAGTCCCTTCACTTGACAACTTCTACAATCTCAGTAATTCACTCACTCCACTTAAATTACTTGCAGAGCTGCATCCCACTATTTTTTAGCAGGTAGCTATGCCCTGTATGGAGAAGACACATATGCCCCCGGGTCACCTTGGGCAGCCACTTTTCCATCCATCTCTCTAATTCACAATGATGGGTTTGGAATAACCTATCAAGATGTTGTTGCATCTACAGTTCATCTGAATAGCAGAAGAGCATTTCTCAGGGACACCCTACCACCTTCCAATCCCATTCTTGTGCATCTTGATGATGTTTCATTCTTCCGACTTCCGAAAGTTCTTCAGAGCTCCTCAAAGTACGGATCTTCAGGATGGAGCTCAAAGCAGCCTCCAGGGAGCAAAAAAAAACAGCTTGAAAGGATGGAGTGGCCAGTCTGACCATGGTCACGTATGACTTGATCCCAACATGGCAGAATTCCTGAGCTTTCTTTTGTCGCATGAGAAGCAAAAGGTAATTTGAGGAACGGACCTTTAATGCAGAAAGCCGGCTTGAAACCATAGCCCAAGCAGGGCAGGAATCAGCAGCAAGGGTGGTAAGTCTACCAGTTCGGCCCAGTTTCGGCTGAACTGGTAGTTCTGAGGATCATCTGAGCGAAATAGTTCGCTCCGACGATCAGCTGCTGGACCTTCCCGCCCACCCCAGCTCTATTCTGACCTTTATTTCCTGGTTTTCAAGCTCAGCTGCTTCATACAGCACAGCAGATTGCCGCATGTCAGCTGTTTAACACACACAGGAAGATTGCAGGAGAAGGTCAGTTACAAACCCTCTGCATGCGCGCAACGCATGTGCTCACCAACCAGTTGTTACACCGGCTGAATCAGCAGGCAGAGCCTGAGGGTGAGGTCAAATGCGCCATCAGTTTAGAATCGCTGTGCTCCACAAAAGGTCCAGCCCCCGGTAAATTCTGTTGACTATTTGGCTAGCCATTAGCCATGAGTAGATCAGATTCTTTTACATAAGTAGCATTCATAAATTTTAGTGCTTGAACGCAACTCTGTTCCTGGTTATTTGTGCCTGACAACCAGTATGTAATGGTGAGA